>JAOWCC010000049.1:0-62689 GCA_030867875.1 Actinernus sp. WN-2022
AACAATGATTAAGAAGGCAGCTTATATTCTCTGTTAAAATCAGAAGAAGGTTGTAAAAAAATTTTGGAACTACTAGAAATAAGTAAGCTGTTTAATGTAATATAATAATGAGACAAATTTTTTAATGATATATTGATATAATGCTTACTGTGAAATGATACCATGTTTGTAACCTTATGAAATGTAATATTCTGATGTAAACAAACTGAGGTCGCTGATGACCAAACTGTTAAAAAGCGACCATAAATAAATAAACTAAAAAAAAAAATGATTAAGAAAAAAAATATCAATTCTTTCATTTATTTCTAAAAACATGATACAGCTTCTATTCTTACTTCTCAATTATTTATTAAATAACATTTGATCAATGGTTGTTTCAACACAAAATAATCTATGCAAAAGAATTCCTAATAAAATTTTAAAAAACAAAACACAATTTAAAAAAGGATTATACCATTACAACAATGGTGATTGGGAGCAAACTGAAAATTTGTCTGATTAATTTTAAAAACTTAGTTTTTAAAATTTTTACTCACAGTTTAATAATCATAATCACTTGTAATATCATAATTACTTGTAATATCATAATTACTGCTATTACTGCTATCATAATAATGGTTGTTATGATACTTGATAATTCTACGACAAACTGGACATGTGTAATTATCTTTTAACCAATTGTCCAAGCATGTTTCACAAAATATATGCTTGCAAAATGTTATAACCTTATTAACAAATATTACACCACTGGAGGGAACGGAATAGAAAACAACAAAGTGTGAAGAATTGAAATTGAGGTCCCTAGCAGGCCTCATCGGAAAGAAGAAGAAAATATTACACCTTTGTCTTTTGCCAAAAAACTTTGTAAAATAACCTTTACTAAATTTATCAATGATGGATTTAGATATTTTCTTATTTTCCATTAACGATTCCCAAACAATATTAGAACCAAATTCTATCACAAACGATTCTGTTAAAGATTGATTAGCAGATATTTGTTTCCAATTAACTTTATCTAAATTTTCTTATAAAATTCTCTGACAACGTTTGTTTTTGACATAAATAGAACCAACTATTTTTATCAAATTTATCTACAAATTCTGTAATAAATTTTTCAGAAATTTTTGATATTGTGATAATATTGACCAATTTATCTTTGAACTCATTAATAAAGTTATTTGATAACTTTTGGCATCTTGATATTTTTTCCATTTTTATTTCTCAATACTGTAGAAACATATTCTTTAACATCATCAATTTCATAAAGCTTTATTAACTGATCTATAGATACTATATTTAATATTTTATTAATAAGATTTTGAGGTACTTTTTCTTTAAGTTCTTCTTTATGTCTATTGCTTTGATATTCAACTTTTTTGTTTTCAACTTTGTTGTTTTGATATTCAATCTCTTTTTTGTTCAAAAATTCTTTTCCAGATAAGCTTCTTTGAATGTAATTGATCAGATCTTGCTTTCTTAAATTCGAATAACCTTTTAAACTATTTTCTTTACAATACTGTCTTAATTCTACTACACTTTTTTATCCATAAACACTTCTTTCTTTATCCTGATCTTTTAAATTATTTTAAATTTAAAGGTTTAGTAAGAAAAATAAAGAATGTTGATAAAATTTCTTATAATACCTATTAATGGTAAAAAAACATCACTCCAATATTCTAAAAGTGGTTTTGATGAAGAAACATATGACTTTGTTGAAATATCAAATAAAATTATACACTGGAAACCTTCTTCATTATCTTATAGTAGAAAAGAGTTAACTAAATTAACTAAAAAAGATATAATATCACTATTAAATATTAATATTATTAATACAACAAAATGTAAATTTGATCTAATTGAATCATTCCTTCAACAACAGAAACTTTATTGTTATGAAAGTTTAGATGAAGAAAATTTAGATGAAAAAAATATTTTAATTTAAAGCTTATTTTTTATTAACAAAATAATAATGGACAATTGTAAAATTCTATTTATAGGAGATCCTCATTTTAAAGTTAACAATATTGAAATTATTGATGAATTTATCCATCAATGTTTAGAACAATTAACTCCAGACATTGATATATGTGTAATTGGTGGTGATATTTTACATACACACGAAAGACTTCATACCACAGCTCTTAATAAAGCCATTAATTTTATAGACCAGGTTAGAAAAATATGCCCAACATATATTTTAGTTGGAAATCATGATTATGAAAACAATCAACAATTTCTTTCTAAACGTCATTGGATGAATGCATTAAAGGAGTGGAACAACACATTTATTATTGATTTTACTTCCATTATAAAAATTAAAAATTTTACATTTGGTATGGTTCCTTATGTACCTCCTGGAAGATTTGTAGAAGCTCTAAATATAATAGATAACGAATGGTGGAAAAATGTAAATTGTATATTTGCTCATCAAGAATTTTATGGTTGTAAAATGGGTGCAATAGAATCAATAGAAGGTGATAAATGGGATCATTCTTTTCCATTAGTGATTAGTGGACATATACATAGTGAACAACGACCTCAAAAAAATATTTTTTATCCAGGAAGTGTTATTCAACATGCATTTGGAGAAAGTGAAGATAATGGTTTATTATTATTAATTTTTAATGGTTCAAAAATTGGAGAGTATCCATTGATGGTTAAAAAAATACTTGATATTCCAAAAATGCGTACTATTAATGTTAAAATATCTGATTTTTCGACATTAGTCCTTGATCCCAAAAAAAATGAAAGAATAAAAATTATTTGTAAAGGCAGTGTTGAATCGTTTAAAGCTTTAAAAAGAACAAAGTTATATAAAAATTTTTTAGAAAAAGGAATTAAGATACAGTTTAAATTTGTACAAGAAAATATTAATACTAACCATGCAGTTTATGAAAATAATAAAACCTTTCCAACAATTTTAGAACAGTTAATTAAAAATGAGAACAACGCTTGTTTAACAGAAATTTATCATGATATTTTAAAGAAAACACAACGGTAAAATGAAATACAATATTATTAAAAATTTCAAGTAACAAAATGGAAGAAGAAAAGAAATGGAATATTTATATGGTGACAATGAAAAATGGAAATATTTATACAGGAATTTCAAATAATATTTTAAAAAGATTTGAAACACATTGTAATGAAAAAGGCGCTAAATGTTTACGTGGTAAAGGACCTTTAAAATTATCGTGGTTTAGTAAAGCTAACTATTCACAATGTGGTTCAAGATGTGACAAGATGTGATAAGATGCGATAAGATGCGATAATGGTTTATTTTAATGACTCAAAGTCATTAAAATAATTTAATTTATTTCTCGTTTTTCATCATTTATTTTCATCATTGCTTCAACCAAATCTTGTTCTGTAATTTGAGAATCTTCAATACTTATTTCACATAAATGAAATTCCACACCTTTCTTTTTCAAACCATCTTTGATTCTTACGTAAAAAGTTTTTGTGTTAGGATGACAAATTAAATCTAATAATATAGTTACATCAGAAAACATATCTTTTTGACGTTTTAATGCTTTTTTTGCATTAATATCTTGAGCTCTAATTGTATAATAAGGATAATTTTCATCATTACGTTTAAGAAGAAGAAAACGTTCTCTTCTTTTATTTTTATCTGGTTGAGGTGCACGATCTTCAACTGAAATATTAAGTTTAGTTTGAACCACATCCACTTTATGTAAAACTTCATCTACTCTTTCCAAAAGTTCATTATTTTGATCAATAAGATTATTATTATTATTTTTTACAGTTTTAATTTCTATACCCATTATCCGAAGCATATTTCTAGATTCTGTTAACATCAATCTGTCTAATTTTCTTTCCTCTTCTTGTTTTAAATTAGCAATTTTCATTTCTTCCATAATTAACTGCAAACTATTCATTTCCCTAGACATTTGTTCTTTTTCTTTTTCAATAAATAACGTTGTGTATTGAGCATACAATCTGATAAGCTCTTCCATTTTGATGTAATATTGTTTAATAATTTGTGAATTTTTAGTATTAAGTCTTAACATTGCTATTTTAATATCATAAGGTTTCATTACTAGCCATTTAGAGCATGCGATTGCTCCTTTATGTGGCAAACTTAATATTTCTTCTTTAATTGTTGGATATAATTCAATTTCTTCTTTACTTGTTAGTTCTTTATAGGGAATCGAATTTCGTTTTAACATATCAATAAATTTACGTTTTTGTGTTCTTAAATCTCCCTCATATCCAAACCACTCTAATACCACTGTGCCCACATGGGCACAGTGATTGTTAACCATAATTTGCCAAAACCAATTTGTCATTATTGGATTGATCTCAAAATTCGTTATTTCAATAAATTTAAAAATATCTAAAAGTTTAATTGATGAATTTAAGGCTTTTTTAATTAAAGGATCTGGTTCAGATTGATTTTGAACTCCAAAAATATTACATTGTTTATTCATTAAAAGTTCCATTTTAATTTGTTTATAATTTGAATTATTTAAACTCTATATTCAAATTTAAGTCTTAATAAAAATGGACATCGTTTCATAGTTAAAAATGTGTAAGTTTAATTTTAATAAAAAATTTAATAGAAACGTTCTATTAAATTTTAAGCATTTGAATATCTACTCATTTCAACAACAAGAGGTTGTTCTTCTCCAGATCCTTTTTTGCTTCTCATATATAAATATATTAAAACTGCAGCAATTAATGCTATAACAGCCCAATATCTCCAATCTTTATACCATTGAGTATCATCCGTAGGAGCTCCTCCTACAGCTGAAACATATGCAGGCGCGACAACTCCGTTTCCGTTTCCGTTTCCATTTAAAGCTGGTGGGTAAATAGTTGTTTGTCTTCCACATCCGCTAGCGGTTACTAATGGAGTTTCTTGTAAATTGATAGTAACAATAGCTTCTTGAGGAAAATCACTTTTTAAAACTAACACATATGGTTGATATACATTGTTATCATTTCTAACTGTTAAAGAAACTTGTTTTTGTATACTTTTATATGGCAATTCAGTAGTCGACTCTAACATATCCTGACTAACAACAGCCATTAAAAATGGATTATCAGTAGCAGCACTTACTTTTACATCTGCAGCAAAATTAATAAGATCTGCATTGATAGGAACAAGTTTTTTAATTTGATCAAGGGTAATTTTATCTGAACGATTCATGATTGTTATTTTATTAAAATAGTTAATTTTTTAAGATAAGCACGTTTTCTTAATAAATTATAACATTTATTTAATTTTAATGGAAATATTTCCATTAAAATTACAATATTAAATTACAAAATTATTTAAGCTAAGCTACTCCAATACATTGCATAATTGCTTTTTCTGTGTTTGTTAATGTTGAAAGTTTATTTTCAAGAGGTCTTTGAAGAGCATCTATAATATCTTTAATTCTGGTCAACGTTTCAAGTCTTGCAAGTGCAGCAACATTTGGTTGAGATTGTCTTATTGAACTTGGTCTAGGAACAGAAGGTCTTAATTTAGGAGTACGACGTTCAATAAATATTTTTGGTAGGATAGATGGTCTCAATAAACGTTTACTAGGCAAAATACTTGTTAATTCTTCCTCTTGTCTTAGTTCTCTTTCTACAACTTCAGCTTCTTTTACAATCCTTTCTCCAATAACTTTATCACCAACCTCTTCATCTCTTTTGTTGGAAATTTCCGGTGGGGGGCATTTTGAATGTGTTGATGGTATAGAAAGAATATCTAATCTTCCTGACAAAGGTTCTAAAGCAATATAGTGAAAATTATCTAAATAACCCATATTAACTATTCTTCCCATGTTTGTTTCATTAACTCCAAACCTAATCCAGGAACCTTCATCTCCTCCAGCAACTTGTAATATGTGTGCTTGAAAATTAAGAGCTAAAGAAGCTGCAAATAATGCAGTGTTGTCTCCCCAACACGCATCTTCTTCTAGACGATCTATATAATCATCCCAATTTATAGTTGGATCATCAATATTTGCAGGAATGTGATCAAATGATCCTTTACATCTTCTTAAATAATCGACAGTATGTTGTCTTATGACAGATGATGATGTATTAAATGCTCTTCCAATTACAGAAAACATACAGTTACCATCTAAAGGTACGTTAATCATTCTAAAGCCATTTTGTTTTGCAAGTACATTTAATTGTTTTAATTCTGCAATTCGATTCTCAGGTAAATTGTTAAGATCAAAATCAGAACCCAATTCTATTTCAGCTTCTGTTCTGGATGGAGATAATGATCTACGTAATGATTCTGGTATTGCTATAGGTAAATTAGAAGCAACTAAATCTTCTAAATCTCCCACTGTTGATATATTACGTATTGATCTTTTAGACAAACTTCTGGAACGACTCGATGAACGTCTGGAATGACTACGTCTGGAATGACTCGATGAACGTCTGGAATGACTCGATGAACGTCTTGATGGTTTTGTTGAACTTGAACTTCTTGTTGAACTAGATCTTCTGATTGAATGTTTTGTTAAACTTCTAGAACTAGAACTCTCTCGTATGGGTTCGACAGGTTTTTGATTAACAAAAATTAAATCTACAAGAGCAGGTTTAAGTAATTTTCCTGGATTAAGACCTAAACTTTGTGCAAGGTCAATTAATTGATCTTTTTTCATTTTGTTTAAAGCTCCTTTGGTTTTTTCAACAAAAACAATGGGTTGTTTGGGTGGACTTCGTCTCGGTGATGGACTTCGTCTCGGTGATGGACTTCGTCTTGGTGATGGACTTCGTCTTGGTGATGTTCTAGGTAGTTTTTGATTGACAAAAATTAAATCTACAAGAGCAGGTTTAAGTAATTTTCCTGGATTAAGACCTAAACTTTGTGCAAGGTCAATTAATTGACCTTTTTTCATTTTGTTTAAAGCCCCTTTGGTTTTTTCAACAAAACGAACTGGACTGGGTTGTCGTACAGGACTGGGTTGTCGTACAGGACTATGTATTTTTGGGCTTGCTTCTTTGCATTCCATTTCTAATTTTTTATAAGTTGGTCCACCGATTTTAATTGCTTTTCCTGTTCTAGGATTTATACCTTTATTCGCAAGCCATTGTTCGCATTCAGGACTTATTTTTTTAGGAGATGGACTTCTTCTAGGAGATGGACTTCTTCTAGGAGATGGACTTCTTCTGGTAGGATTATTTTTTTGATAATCTATAATTTCATCACACAGTTGTTGTTTTTTCTTTCCTGTGATTGAAATATTATAAGAACGAGCTATATTTCTAAGCTCATCTAATTTTTTTCTCATACACTGATTATTATTCATGATCTTTATTTAATAATTTTTATTTACATTTGTAACTTCAATTTCATTTTGAACGGTGTATGATGAATCTATTTCACTTTATATGTTTATGGGTGTAACGTCTACTGGCGGTCAGATAAATGCAACTCTACGTTTCAACAAAGATTTATGTAACCATACGCTAAATAAATAAAATAATATGTTGAATAAAAAATTCTAAAAATAAAATGGATTTGGATACAAAAAAAAACATCCCTGGAGGGATGTTTTTTTAGATTATATGTATATTTATGATAATATATCAGTTTTCCCTGCAAAATTTGTAACAAAATTTCATTCAAAATATGATTATTCTATACTTGAAAATAGTAACAGAATTTTGTTTGTGGCTGTAAATTCTAACGAACTCATAACAATTTCAACTTTTGATAATTGTGTATTTTTTGGTTTTGCAATCGTTAATAATCAATCTTTGGAAGTAATAATGGCAGAAGATAACATCAGAAATATTAAAATTAGACTACTTGATGTTGTAACTCATCTTTTTACTGACAATTTATATGTTATACAATTGATGTTAATTTTGATGTAGATGTAGTTTTTCTTGTTGAATATGGTTTTGGAGATCCAACGTTAATCGACAATTCGATTGTAATATATAAAAAGAATTTTACCAGAAACAACATTAAGTATTATTCAAGAAATTGTGGGATCTATAAAAACAAATTTATACACCATAAAAGTTTGTATTCCTAGAGTTGTAGCAGAAACATTATCGAAATGTGTAAAATATATAAATGAAGCAGCAGGTGTACTTTCGTTAGTAAAATATAACGAAAATGGTGTAGGAATTTTGGGTCTTAATTACTGAAGGAGGGTTAGATGCTGTAAGTATTCCTTCACAAAGAGCTCCTTTTGTTTTTCATTCTCATCCAGATAAAGTTACTAGAGAATATGGAGCTTTTATATCTTGGCCTAGTGGACAAGATATGATGGTTGTTGCTTCACAATATTTGGCAGATATGGATCAGTTAGCACATTTTGTTATTGGTCCAGAAGGAATATGGGTAATTCATTTAACTCCTGGATTTCAAACTATATTAAAAGTTTTAAAAGAATCTCAAAACATTGAATGTGGTAATGCTATTTTGTAAGCTGTGTATCAAACTTTTACAAAGTTTGATTATGATAGAGATATTACAACAGATCCTATTGAAAGATACAAAGCAAGCGATAGATATCTTAGTGCTGTTAAACATTATCGTGTTTCCAACTTGTTTTCTGATGTACCTGTTGCTAAATATATATGCAAACCTCAGTTACAAGAAGATGTAAGATTGTTTGATGTAAATTTGTTAAAATGGAAACTTTTTGATAGAGGAAGTGTTCAATTATCTTTTTCTTATATTTTAGATGTTAGAGGAGGGTTATCCTTCTTTATATTTCCTTATATGTAAGAATAAATTTAAACTATAAATTTTGGAAACAAACAATAAATAAAAATGTGGTCAATACCTAAGTTTGGAAACGGAAACCAACAAAATATATTTGTAGACTTGTCATCTGATGAAGAGCGAAGACGTATGAGATGCCAGGATTTATCGAATGCAATTGCCGAAATGTCGAAAAATTGTACAAGAGAAATTCTTTTAGAACCAATTCAAATTGACAAATTTTCCATTTCTTTAGAAAAATTAAAAAATAAATATGAAGGAATGTTACAATTGTCTTGTATATTATCTCAAGATGATGTTATGGAATTTGCTGAAGAATTGTTTGAAAATAAAAGTTGTACTGTTTTATTCAATTTAAAAGTATTGGGATTACATGCTTTCTTTAAAATGGATGAAGAAAATTTAAAAAGGAAATTGAAAAATTTACATCAAAATGAAATGGATTTAGCATTTATTTTTATTATTCTGCTTTATGCATTAATTGAAGAAGATATTAAATCCCCAAACGATATCTATTCTTTAATTTTACAACACAATAGGCATAATAAACTTATTACATACATTATTAGATTAATACAAGCTTATGAAAATAAAGAAATTGGATATGATTTTTTTGGAATCAATCCTTCATATCTTGAATGCTTTGCAATGGCTATACATATTTTTATTAGTTATAACGACAATCCACAAAAAGTTGTAGATCAAGCATTACACTTTGATAAAAGTGTTTTAAGATTTTTAACATGGATGTTAGGTGCTAGTTATGGTTCTAATTGGATACCACAAGAATGGCTTAAATTTTCTCCTAATATTACAAATTTAATAGAAAAATTAATTTAAAATATAAAGATTAATTAATCTTTATATTTTAAATTAATTTCTAAAATAAATTACTAAAAATTTAAGAGATATTGTTACCATTCTAAACAATTAAAATTAAAATAAAATGAATCAGCTTAATCAATTTCTTTTAATTTTTTTACTTTTAATTGTAATCATGTTTATATTCTTTCTTATTCCAAAAAAGGAGCCTGAAATTAAAACATTTGCATACGAAGTTCCTATTAGATATAGTAATCCCAGACCACTTTATTCACTTCCTAAATGGAAAACTTTTTATGGTAGGAATTGGCTTTAATTTTTTAATACCTTTTGGTATTAAAAAATATAATGACTGAAATATCCATTAACATCATCTTATTTAATTATATGTATTGAATTATATGTATTTAATTATATATATTTAATTATATGTATTTAATTATAACAACATGAAAATATACATTGTGCATAACCATTATAATGTGGACAAAATGTGCAATGAAAATTAAATTCATCACTTACTAATTGCATTTTGTGACAAGAAGTGCATGAAACATATTTTAATGCTAAATATTCATCAAATACAGATTCATAAATTTTTTGTTCTTCACACCACAGTTTAATAAGATTTTCTTTTTTTATGCTTAATTTAATACTAATTTCGCAAATATATTTATAGATTTCTTCCATTTCAATAGTTTTAATTAAACAATCCATGTTTAACATTGATTTATTATTGTTAAATATTTTCAATTTTCCTTTACCAATGGTTATTTATAACGCCATTTCCATTTCTAAAGCTGGATATGGATTATAATTTTTTAATACAAAATCTTTATATGAAAATCTATCAATATTTCTATTTTTAGTTCTAATTTCTAATGTTGGAAATTTTCTTGGAATTCTTGATATTTGTTCTGTAAGAGGTCTAATATGATTTTTATAGATATGAATATTACTTAATGTGTGAACAAAATCTCCGGGAACAATTAATTCTGTATCGGTTGATGAGACATGAGCTATTATGTGTGTTAATAATGCATAACTTGCTATGTTAAAAGGTACTCCCAACCCCATATCTGCAGATCTTTGAAATAAATGACAAGACAATTCTCTTTTACCATTTATTTTTGCACTTACATCAAAATGTGCTATACAATGACAAGGAGGAAGTGCCATTTTAGAATTATCCTTTGGGTTCCAAGCTAATAATATCATTCTTCTATCCAAAGGTTTATTTTGAATTGTTGTAATAATATTTTTTAGTTGATCTATACCACCATATTTATTATCGCACCCAATATAATCTTCACCATAATGTCTCCACTGAAAACCATAAATAGGTCCTAAATCATTTTTTTTAAAAAGTTTTTGTTGTGTATAAAACGATTCTGCATTTTTATTCCAAATTTTAACTCCTTTTTGATTTAATACAGAAACATCTGTACTCCCGCTAATAAACCATAAGAGTTCTTCTACAACTCCTTTCCAAAAAACTTTTTTTGTAGTTAGTAACGGAAAAGATGTTCTTAAATTAAATTTTAATTGTTCACCAAATACATTTTTAGTTCCAATTCCTGTTCTATCATCACGATCTTCGCCTTGAAAAAGAACCTTTTCTAATAAATTTAAATATTGTTTCTCTTCATTATTAATATCCATCTTTATCCATTGAAATTTTGTTTTTAAATTAAAAAATGAAAACTAATTTGCTAAATTCTGATATAGATTTTGTTTTAAAGTAACCCATAATGAAAAATTACAGGATTAAAAGTAACCTTTATATTACTATTTAAAGTATATTTTTGAATATTATATATCCTTGTAATGATAGAATAATATTTGTTCATAATTTATCTATCTCTTTATATAATCTCTTTCTATATTTTATCTTTATATATTTTTAAAGCTAATTAAAGCTTTAAAAATAAACTTTTTAAAATTCATTATATCCTTTTTGAACACTAATAACATTTGGAATACCGATATCATGCCAAAGTCTAACTATACGTGGACGATCATCAATTGCTGAGATGATATTCCAGTGTTCAGATACAAATTCCCAAAAAAGTTCTTCCTTAATTATTTTATCGTTACGTTTGTCTTTATGCTTTCTCATAAATATAGTTATATTTTGTTCATTGTCTTTGTAAAAATATTTTTGAATCCATTTGATGGTATCTTCTCTACAACATTCATCTCTTCCTGACATAAATATAATCTGTAATTTATTTGCAATACTCCATGATTTTATCATTGATATAATCTCTTCTCGAGGAATATCTGTACTAACTTTATTATAATCATAATAAGAACGACCATTTATTTCTGCAATGGTTCCATCTACATCACATATTAAAGCTTTGGGTAAATTATTGTTAGGAAGATATATTTTTTGTTTCGTTATTTGTAACCACAATTTATATTGATGAATTAACAATTCTCTTCCTACAGATTTACCACCTCTTCTCAAATCTCTTTCAAATGCTTTTTCTAGTGTAATTGGAAAATATTTTTCTTCATAAGAATAACCAGCATCAGTTGCTCTTTGTCGCCATTCATTATTATATTTTTGTTTTAAATTTGTATCACTGACAATGACATTTTTATTTTCTAAAACAGCCTGTTTCCATATTTCAATACATTTTTTTGTAATAATATTTTCATTTGATTTTGTAAATTTATATTTTTCCCAATTCTCAATTCCGTTACAAAATAATAAAAATCTTAATCTATCACGATTGATTTCAACAGCATCTTGATATTTTTGAGCTTCTCTACTTTTTCCAGATCCACTAATTCCAATGTATAATGTTAATTTTTTTTCATTTGTTGCAGAAGATATTTCTGGTTTTTCATTTGTTGAAGATATTTCTGGTTTTTCATTTGACTCTTTGGGTAGTATTTCTGAAATATTTTGTGAAATATTTTGTTGATTTGATTGCTTAACCATTCTAATTAAAAAATCTATTTTCTTTTTTAGATTTGTTTCTTTGTTAAAATGTAAAGTTAAATCTTGTTCTTTAACTTTGTATGCTCCAAATGCAAAATGTGACCAAGAATTTTTTTTAACAATATTTGCAAATTCTTTTTGTGAGTTTGATTCGATAAAAGCTTTATTGTAAATTTGTTGAGCGTTGTTCAATGATTCTTCAAGAACTTTTTTATACAAAATGAAATGGTGTTCATCTTCTGGGAAATATTTTAAATATTCATCAGTTTCATTTATGAGGATAAGTTCTGCTATCTTTTTAGGACACAATCCTTCTCCTCTTAAATGATGTATAGCTACATAAGATGGTGATTTAATTTTATAAATAGGAATAGAATTTTCATAAATAACGTACCCTTCTTCTAAATCTTTTAAATTTAATGATGTTTGAATACATTCTTCTATAGATGAAAACCCATATTTCTTTGGAAAATGCACTTTAGAAAACAATTTTTGATTATACAATCTATCTAATCTTTCTTGATCTAAATAATTACCAAATTTATCTCTTGCACTTAAAAACCATAATTTATAACCTTCATAAATTGTAACAATTCTATTTTCCATTGCAGTTACTTCAAAAATATATGTTACATTTTTATCTAAACTATCGTTACAACATATTTGAAATTCTTCTTGATTAAAATTTAATGCTTTCAAAACAAGATCTTCAAATGTTAATTTATATGAACCAATTTGGCATTCTGCAAATGCCGTTCCTCTGGTTGAAATATTCCATTTTTTATAGAAATAAATTTTTATTAAACTTCCATCTATTTTTTCATAAACTTGAAATTTTGATTTTAGACTATCTTGATTACGTTCTCCATAATTGTAAAATCTATCAAAAGCCCTTGAAACAAGATTGTAATTTAAATCTAAAATCAATCCTCTACATTCGTCTGTGAGGATATTTTTGGGACTGAACACTTGGTCATAATTTAAAACTATTAAACCTTCTTCTTTATACTTTTTTACCTTAATATTATAATTAGATTGAAGATCATTCAATCCATTTAATTTTAAATACTCGATTACTTTCATTGTTTCTTTTTTTTAATTCTTATATTTCTTTAACTTCTATTTCTTTAACTTCAATTTTATGGTTCTTTATATTTAATTGGGTTAAAAGTAAAAATAAAAATAAAAAACAACCAAGCATGAAAATTATAGCAATTGACAATTCAGGTTCAACCTCAGGAGTAGAAATATATTGGAACTATGTTCAAAAACTCATTAATAACAGTGAGTCAGCCACTAAATATTTATTTTGGAATAGTGAAGCTAAAGAAGTATCGAAGGAAATAATGTTAGAACACATTCAACAAAGAAAAGGAAAAAATTTGACATATCCCCATGTTATTATTCCATTTTGTGAAAATTCTTGTCCATCCAATTTAATAGATTTAGACATTGTAACTGATGGACAAGTATCCCAATCAGATGTTACAGATCTGGATAATAAATTAACTGGCCATAAATTTAAATCTACAACTATTCATATTATAGGAAATTCTTTAAATTTATCTGTAGCCGCACCATTCATTAGAGCCTCGTTTAAATATGAGATTATTACAAAAAATAAGGAGGATCAAAAAATAATATCTGGAACACCTCTTGACCTAAGCATTTACAATAATAATCCAGAAAAGTTTTTGAAAGATTCTGAAACAATTTTAAACAAAATCACTCTTGAAAATTTAGGACGTAACAATGTCAATGCTAGAAACGAACTTATTAAAATTAAAACACAACTTGTCAACTATATAAGAGAATCTAAAACATATCAATATAATGAATTATTACAAGAATTAAACAAAGCTTTAAAGAATGGTCTTGAAAAACAAGCACATATAATTGCTAGTAAAATTGTTCAAAAAGATAATTGTTCTGAAAAAGATATTGAATCTATAATACAAAAAATGATTACAAGGTGTGATGGGTTTGGACAATTTCAATTTTCATCTCAATCTAACAGATTAGAAAGAGCGGATAACATAGATGATTTAGAACTATTAACTACACCTCCTGTAACAGAAACTATTTCAAATTTTGAATGCCCAATTTATCTTGACAAAGATACACCTGTTCTTTTAGTTAAAAAAGGTGAGGGCGTTTTACAAGGACTGCCTAAAAAATACCAAGATGCAATTATAGATAACCCACTTCTTTTACTCAACAATCCTAAATTAGTACAATTAATTATTGATAGAATTGATAATGTTGTGGGAATAGAAGCGGCAAAGGTATTAATAGAAAGTTGTGCTCCTTCACCGTATTATCGACAATCTTTATCATGCTTTATATCACCTGTAATAGATAAATCTCACAATAAATCTTTAAAATATGCTCTTGCAAATATTTTCTTTAATGACAATTCTACAAACAAATTAGTTGGAGTTCCTGAACTGTGGCTTTCAGTAGTTTATTTTGCAATTGAAAATATAACTTATCTTCAAAACCAAGGTTTTATAACCATACTAAAAAATACACTTTTAAACAAATTTAGAAACACACTTGTTCCCATGTCTTTGAGTGGATTGTTTTCTATTAAACCAACTGTCAAATGTTCATTAGATGTAGCTATTTGGTACTGTGCATGTAGTAGTCCTCTTATTTTTAAAAATGGTGTAGAAAATCGTTTACAAAATATGATTACTGCACACCATCTTCGTCTATTAGATATGTTTAATTATCCATATGAAAAAGAATGGATTGTTAATAGAATAAATATTTATAAAATATTTTCTCAAATGATGCGAATGTGTATAAAAGATAAATATTTGTTTGAAAAAACTTTATATTCACGAACTTTTCAACAATCAATTAAACTTACTGATAACACCATTATTCTTATTGATGGACCTTTAATTGAAAACAAAGAGATTGATGATTGGGATAAAGTTTCAAAAGAAACTTTATATTTTCTTGGTTCGTTAGTCGATACACAAAAAACATTCAGTTCAATTACAATTCCAAATGAAATACCATATATTTCTTTACCAGATCCATTAATTATGTATAATCCTCCAGCAAATGGTAGAATTAAAATATGTTCTAAAACATGTAGACCTTATACATACGATACTGTAACTAAAGAACATTGGAAAATTTGTTCAGAAAGACTGTATGGGCCACTATCTAAACAATTATCATGTTATAATTATTTTATAAGATATGTTAACGAAAAAGACAGTTACCCAACACAAAATGAATTTATAAAGTGGATGTCTGAAAAACAATACAATCGGGGCATTAAAACAATGCCGATTAATATTATTCAAGATGTAAAAGAATTATTTGAAGACTATAATAATATTATGGTAACCATAACACCAAAAGAATTTAAAAATATAACAGAAAAAAGTCGATGCAAAGAAAATCGTATTAAAATGGAAAATAATTAAAAACAATTCATTTTGGAAAAAATACAAAGGTTTATAAAGAAAATTTATAAAAAGAAATTAAATTTTAATGACTTGTGGTCATTAAAATTATTCCAATGAAAGATTATTCAATTCAGATTGAACAGAGTCTTCCATATTGCTAGGAACTAAAGTCATAATTTTGTCAAGTGGTAAATGTGCCAGTAATCCAGAACTACTTAACTTTGCAAATATTTCAAATTTCTTTTCAAATAATTCGCTAACATCGTTTTCAATTGTCATATCTAAAATATCATGCAATTCGTTTTTGTGTATTCCAGGTATGTCATTCTTTTCTATATATTCTTTAACCTTAAAAGAGATAGATTTCATAAATCTATCAACATTTAAATTTTTGGTTTGAAAATCTTCTAAACTTTTTTCAATCGTAGGTTTAATTACATCACCAATTGCTTCTATAGATTCGTCTGAAACACCTTCTTCACTAAATTCTGGAATATTTACAGAAGAGGAATTAAAAGAAGAAGCAAAACTAGTTACAAATTTATTTAAAAATAATTCTTCTTCAGTTAAACCACCATCAATTAAATAATTAATTGAACTTAGATGATCCAAAATTGCTGATTGATTTTCATCTTCTTTTTGTAAATATTCTATTACATCTATAAAAGCTTCTTCATCAAAAATTATACCTTTATCTCCACTTTCAAACAAAGATACATCTTTTTTATCTATAGCTTTTGAATTTCTTTTACAAAAATCAATTGTTTCATTAATTATTTTTGTAGATTCTTTCATTGAAATATTTAATTTATTTAAATATGCTAAAAGCATATGAAGAGGTTCATCAACTTCATCTTGGTAACAGTCACACAAACTTGTTACAAATTCTTTTACTGCTTCAAAAATTACATAATGTTGATATTTTGCCATATTGTTTCTTTTTAATAATCCTTTCTTTAAATGAAAATTTTAAAATTATAATAATCCATTATTTTATATCGTGGTCCTTATTAATTAATTAATAATTGTTGAAACCCCATGGTCCATAGATGGTCAAACGAGAATTGTTGAAAATAATTGTTGAAAATAATTAATTACGAGTTCCAAAAATATCAGGTTTCCACCAAGACCTTTCTCCAGCACATTCTGCTGCAACACATTTTTTCAATTCTAAATTATTTGTGGACTCTGGATATATAAACTGATCAAAAGATACATTTTTAACATTATAACAATTTTGTAACTCTGTTGTATATTTATCAACTATTTTTGATACACTTTTCTTATCTTTAATTTTTTTATCTAAAGATTTCTTTACATTGTTTTTAATTTCAAATTCTATTCCTTCTATACATTTTTGTTTACACACCTTCATAAATATTAACAAAAGAAGTAAAACAGGTATCAACAATAATAATAAAGTTATCTTCATTTATTTTAATGACTATAGTCATTAAAATTTAAAATTGACCATTTCCGCCTAACATTCTTCTATGATTAGTATCTAACGGATACATCTTCCTTTGCCAAGCTTCAGCATTGCGTTTGCGCATTAATGATTCTTGCATATCTGATCTAAATCTATTTGTAACATCAATATGCATTTTAACAGCATCTGGATTTATGGCATATAATGGCGCATTTTCATCTACATCATACATATCTAATTTATTTTTATTATAATACTCGCTCATTTCTTCCGCACCCGATAAATCTCTAACATTTTCAATACCTGTTACCCAACCCGTACATGCACCTTCTGTAGGAAAACTTCCAATTGGTCTTGCTCCAGCACCATATCCTACTGGAGTTTCGAATGGAATTCCAGGCATTGTACTCCTTCTTGCTCGCCATTCTCCATATCTTTTAGGTAAACGTTCTCTAACATATCTTTGTGGTAACTCGTAAGCTCTATCTAATGTATGATATCCACTATCTGTAATACCTGGAATTGCATCTGCTTCTTTGTCTTCTACATAAATCTGCATTTTATCCCTGGGTTTTCCATTAATCATTGGTGTAAATAAAGTTGTTTGGGGCTGAGGCATATCAGGCAAAAGACCAGCATTGTCTAATATTGGCTGATCAATATTTGATGAATAAATACCAGGCTGAAGTTCACTTATAAATGGTTCTATTATATCTTTTTTTGGTTCATACGGTTCATACGGTTCATACGGTTCATCTAGTTCTTTTATCAGGGCGGGAGTTTCGCCTTTAATAAGGTTTGGGGTATGTTCAAAAGGTTCCATAATACCAATTTCGTTCTTTATTCCTATTCCAGATTGATATCTTCTGAAGCATGGATTATTAGCTTGATCATCTTCATATGAAGAAAGACAGTTCACAGGTAACACTCGTTCGTCATTATTATTAAATGTTCTGAATGGGCCTGCTTCATCTTCGTACTGAACAGTTCTGGAATTAACATGCGAATGGGTTGTCCACTCAGAAGCTTTCCATGTATCTAAATCACCCAATGGAGGTGCTATCGGTGGAGGCATAAGAGTTTTTGGATTTTGAGGTCCTACCAAAGCATTATTTTTTCCAGTAATCATAACACTGTTTCCAGACATTGTTGTTGGATAGTATGTAACATTGCATGTATAAATGGGTGCTCTTCCACCTGGTAAAGTTACACCTCCAATTGTTCTACCTTTTGAAGAAGGAGTGCCTAAATTGGTTGCTATTTCATTTTTTTCACCTTCATTATCAACAATCTCTCCGTTGATAATTTCAGTTTCCCCCTTAGGGGGAAACTCAAAACCTTCCACTATAGTGGGTTTTTCTTGACTATAGATAACTATAACAATTATCAAACCAATAATTAAAATATATAGAGATGCATCTTTTTTTCCAAATAAAAGAAGAACAAGACTAGCGATTAAAATAAGTCTTGTAATTGTGTTTAATTTTTCTTCTATGGTCATTTTGGATGTTGGAATTAGTGACCAATCTCCAAAAAAAGAATTTAAATCATCAATCCACAATTTTTGTTTACTCATTTCTTGTGTTTATTTATGATAATTTTTTAAAGATTTAAATACCTTCCATATATTTACTAATTTTAAAATACATTATCACAAATCACAATTTTTTAATACCATTAATGGTTCATTTCTTTAAATTAAAGTTTTTAATATTTTAAGAAATGATATTTAGTAAAATTATAAACAATGAATAAAATAACTTTTATGGGAGTTGAATTAGAAGAACAAGGTCATTCAGATTTAATTGTAAAAGCTTTAGGAAAATCGATTAAATTAATGGATTTAGAAACTTTTATAGGATTTGAAAAAGATCCAATAATGAATGATTATTTTTGGCAAATAATGGTTACAAAACAACGCACCCATTTGAGTGCGATGCTTTTACAATGTTTGGGATACGAAGGAGAGTTTAGAGTACAACAACACACTTTAAACGATTTTTAAAAAGTAATAATATCCATCCGTTGGAACTAACATCTTCTGATCCAGATATCCAACCATACAAGACGAAATGAAACTTCTGAAACCATAACCTTAAGCAGAAATTTTAATGATTAAAAATCATTAAAATTTAAGAAATATATAATTTAAGAAATATATAAACTTAAACCTAATCTTCTTTTTTCTGGATCATTTAATGCAAACAGTGGTCTACAATTTCCGGAATTATCACAATCTTTATAAACAGCATTTGCACTAAAACCTCCATCAAGAGATACTGCAGTTTTCATTCCAAACACAGATATTAAATTCGCCAACTGAACTCTATCCAGACCCGGAGAATCAAATCCTCTTCCTTCGCAAAATATAAAATATGGTCTTCCAATAGCATCTAATGCTAGTATATTATGTACCATATATCTATGACTATGTCTCATACCATAGAATTGGTTTCCTTCACCTTCTGCTGCTCTATATTTATAGGAATTTTTAGCATTCGGTACTGCGTTAATTAAAATTTCTCTTTCTTCATTATTTAAACTATTCTTGTCTTCTATATTTGTAACCATTAAATCTGTATTCATCTTGTTTTCTGTGAAAACAACTTTTCCTTCCCAAATTAAAATAGGACCAGTACAAAACGCCCATGTATAATCTTCATCCAATATTTCAGAACCATTTGCTTTAATCGGCCTTGTTCCAATTAAATCTTCATCCACATCCTCATTTATAAATGGTACCATAGCAATCGCTTTTACTGTTTCTTCAAAAATCTCCGGTAGTCCATTAGCATCCTTTGTATTTTTAATTTCATATCTAACCGTGTCATTAACTGTTTTATGAAGGTTCATAAAACTTGTATATGAGAGTATATTAATTTGACTTTCTCTACCTTCTGAAGAACTTCCAAAAACAAAAGCTAAATCATTGTGATAAACCGATGGGAAAGATAATTTGGTTCCGTTAGTTAACATTTTTGAATCATAGCTAAATCCAATTGGTTCGAATAAATCTCTGTTTGTTAGATTAGGATATAGTCGGTTAAGATTTCCGGGTACAATAAAATAACCTCCATTTATAGCTAAACCACCATTTGGAGCAGATCCCTCGGTACCGAAATGTTCAAGAGCTCCTTCCCACAAATCTTTTCTTTTATCCATTTGGATAGATTTTACCGCACCTCGAAGTCTAAAAGCGTGCAAAAAGACAGTTTCTACGTAGTCTCCAACTTTATCATCTTTTATATTTTTAAGATCTAACCAAGATTGATATTTTTGATAAACCTGAGCTCCTTTTGAATTTCTATTTAAGTTAATAGCAGAAGGATTTATTTGTACTTGGTAGTAATCAAAAATACCAGTTCTTTTGATTAAATTTTCCGAAGGAAGTTTTTCGAATGTTGTAAATATTTCTTCATTTGTTGGAGATCCTCTGCGAGAACTTTTTCTAGAACTACCAGATGAAGAAGAGTCACTCGGAACGGAATTTAAAGATTCGATGAAATGTTGTGAAGACGGACTATATAATTTTTTAGAACTTAAACTTGAAAGACTGTATTTGTAAATATCTGATTTAATTTGTTTGCATTGAATGGTTGATTTTGTAACATTATCATAACAATTTTCTTTATATAAATTAGATTTATTCATATAATGGTTAAACAAGTTTAAGTTTTTTTCTCTATCAGATGCAGAAGCTAATAGAAGTACAGAATTGTCGTCTGATAAACCTCCTAAATTTTGAATAATGCTTGGAATATCTGGTTCTAAATAATATATGCTAATTTCTTGATTAATGCTTCCTTTAAAGGAAGCATTAGTTCTGAAATTTTTTTTCGAACCACAAACATTGATAAGTCCTTCAAGTAGTCTTAAAGGGTTATTAAATTCTTCTTTTTCAATACCTGTGTCGTGAATATAAGAAACCCATGCAAGTCCTTTTCCCCCATTTTTAAGTGAAGTAAGTTGTACTTGTCTTTCTGGGTGATCCTGCAAAAAGTTACTTAATTTGTATTGGCTTTCTCCAAAGAATTTTTCCGAAAAATCATTTAATAGTTCTAATGCTACTTTGTAATCTATAGGCGCGTTAACATCTGGAGCCATTTGACCTGTGTACGAATCTAATCCTTTAATCATATGTTCCCAAATATTTGTTAATGTGTATTGAAGATCAACTGTATTAGAGTAACTTATACTCTCTCTAGTTTTATTCAATGCATTTAAAGCATTAATTCTTTCTAAATCTTTTTGAATAGAAGATATTATTATATCATTTTTGTATGGATTAACCAAACTTCTATTTAAATAAGAGACACATACACCATAATCTATAATTTTTAAAAGAAGACCTGTATTCTTAATACAAATGAAAACGGGAACGTTTGCTCCATTTTGATTTAATCTTGGGTTTTGGCTCGTTAAATGAGTTTGAAATAAGAAAAAACTTTTATTGCATATATCTTCTCCTTGATAAATATATGGACTTTGTATTTTTTCAGTTATTTTAATATCTCGATTATGAATGTATGTAGCCATTAAATTTCTATGTTGAGTATCAAAATGTACCATTCCGTAATAAGATTTCATAATAAATAGACCATACACATATTGGAATAGTAGATTTATAACGGAGAGTGGATATTTTTGTGCAATTCCATAATTTCTATTTCTAGAGATTAATTTTCTAAGTTCAATGGTTGCCATTTCTGTTATAATACTTGTTTTTTCATTTTTGCACAAGTACGCTCCAAAATACTTTGTAAAGAAGGGACAAACACCAAGATCGTATAAATGACCCAACATACTCCCAAAAATCATTTCAGATAACGGATCAGAAATATAAAAAGTTCCTTTATCAATAGAAGATTCTCCTATTGACCATTTAGGAGGTTCATTAGAAAGATAGAGTTTTATTATTACAGAAACGTAAAATGGTTCAAATCCTCCATATCTTTTAAATGATATAACAATAGCTTTTAAAGGTTGATTATATTTATCTTCGTCAATTGTAAGTGATCCAACTTGTCCAAATCCTCCTTGTGCGAAGGGTTGAATTTTTAATATATTTTTAGCCAACAAGTCACAGAATTCAACAGAATTTTGTATCATAGGATCATACATTTTTTTGTTTAAAGATCCTAAAATGGATGTAGATTTTTCAGAACCATTTTTGATTGCTATGATGTTAGGAAATAAAGACCACATATATTCTAATAATTTAGGTATAGTATCTATTCTTTTGTATGCTGCTGAACTTTTAAGAGAATCCATTTTAATTTTATTATTAAGAAAGTTTTTAGACTAAAATCAAATCCTCTGCGTGGTTAATTACTTATGTTTTTAATGGCATTGCCTTTAAAAACAATATCTTTTAGTCGCCTTTTACGACAAGCAGTCTTTACTGAAGAAGTATTCTTATCCGCTTCTTCACGGTAAGCGCACACTTAACTACAATAAGGCCTTAAAAAAATATTTTTTACTATGATTATATTTATGATTATATATTTTTTTGATTATATATTTTTTTGATTATATATTTTATGATTATATATTTTTATGATTATATATTTTTATGATTATATATTTTTATGATTATATAATACTAAACGAAGAAATGAAGATGGGTTTAGAAGGGAGTGGCGATAGCCGAGTGGGTTAAGCGCTGGCTTTGTAACCTAGAGGTTCCCGGGTTCGAATCCTGGGCGGACCATAAGATTTTAGCTCGAGCCACTTCCAACCATCGGTCCCGGCTGTCTGAAAACAGTAAGTCATGTCAGAGACCCTGAGCTGATCAGGAGTGACCTGAAAACTCTGACACCAGACCTTCAATGGGTTTATAAAGCCGAAACATCAAGATGTTGGTTTAATATAACAAACCCGTTTTCTTCCACTAATTTTTTTTCGAGGTCGGGTATTTGAATATCATCATCGTTTGTAACACTTTTAAATAATTGAAAAGCTTCTGAATCAAGACTGGAAGATTGAAGAGATTCGCTTAAAAAATAAGTATTTTCTTCATCTTTTCGTACTCGCCACTTTCCTTTTTCTTCCACAGGAAGTTTTTTAACAGTGTTCCAAATTTCTGGTGGTACAAAAACAACTATTTTTTCATCATTACCCAATGCTTTACTTGCAAATTTTAAATGTGCTTTTACAAGTGAATTTACAATTTCTTCTATTAGTTCAATAGAAAGAATTGATTTTTTTGTGTCATCCTTAGATTGACAAACATCACTAGTTTCACATATATTTGTAGAAAGCTTTTCCTCTGACATTTTTACTTTATAAAGTTATGTCTTTAAATACTTTTATGACAAATATTAAAAATTATAATCTTTAATATTTAAATAATATCCTGACGATGGTTTTAAAAATATTTTTGTTTAAAATCTTCCAGAGTTAAAATAGTTATTCCTACACTAGTTGCTTTTTTAACTTTTGTTGTTTCTTCGTTAGAATTTTTTACAATCAATACTTTAACTTTTTTGGTGATATTATCAGAAAGAACAAACCCTCTATTTTTTAATTCTTGAATAAACAATGGATCTCGTGTTCCAGAAACACATACTTTAAATAATTCAACAGTATTTTGTTTTGAAGTAGGTGTATGTAAAACTCCTTTAAATAACTTATTTTGTATGATATTCTTATAGATAAGTTTTGCGTTTATAAAATGTTGTTTAATTTGTGTTGCAGTTTTAGAACCTATTCCTTCTATTGATACTAAATCAATTGCGTCCAAATTTTCCAATTCGAATAAATTTGGATATTTTTGTAACAGAAGAAGAATTTTTTTCTCTCCGATGTAATCTCCAAATGCATTATAACCAGATAAGAATTTTTCTATTGGTGCTTCAAATGATTTTTGAATACTGTTATAAATAGTACTGCTAAGTTTAGGTCCGAAAAGAAGCAAATCTTTCTGTGTCAACTTTAAAAACAATTCTATAGATGTACAACCATTATTATACAATTTATTTATTGTAGCTTCTTTAATATATGGAATATCTACAGATTCTACAAAATGTAGAATTTGTTTTATAATGCGTTCTTTAGACTCTATCTTTTCTACGATTCTACAATCTCCTTTCCACTCATAATCTTTTGGAAAAGTTAATACTCCTGTTTGTTTAACACCTATGATTTGAGGAATAGCGTCGCCAGCTCTTGTAACTAAAATTATAGCTCCTTCCCCTATTCCTTTTTCCATTAAATAATTAGCATTAAAACCTGTAAAACAAGAAACTGTTGTTCCATTAATTTCTGTAGGGACAATATGAACTTTTGGAGTAAAAACCCCTGTCTTTCCTACATTCCACTCTATAAAAGTAACTTTTGCTTCTTTAACATTATCTCCTCTGACTTTAAAAGCAATTGAATGTTTAGGATTTCCTTCTGTTACCCTTATGTATGGAGTATTTGCTAAAATAACTAGGCCATCCATTTCAAATAAAGAATTATTTTTCATTTCTTTAAATAAGTTTGAAAGAGATTTTTGTGTAAGAAACTCCGAGGCTGCTTCGCGAGAAATTGTTTTAAAATTAACAAATTGAATACAGTTTAGCTGTTCAATAATTTCAATTTGTGTTAATATATTTTTTTGATATTCGTGCACAGGAAAATTTATTAATTCGTATGCTATGAGACAAAGGTCATTTAATTCAGAAATAACTATATTTTCTTGTTTTCTGTTGACAACTCCTGATACAAAACTTCTTGGGTTTGAAAAAGCATGTTTGTATTTTTGATTAAAAGTTTCTTTTTTAATTATTATTTCACATCTTAATGCTATATTATCTGGTAAACGTTCGTCTTTGATGAAATATCTAATTAAATGAGAAATATCAGTACCAACTTTTCCATTTCCTCTTGTGTAAGCTTTTAATTTATTGTCTTTATTAATTATTAAGCAGCTTACACCATCTAGTTTACATTGTATAATATATTTATCAGATGTAACTTTTTTTATCCATAAGTTCAATTCTTTATCGTTATAAACTTTATCTAAACTTCCCATCCATAAAGGAAGATCAGTTTTACTAATTAAAGGACTACACCCAACATTTGTTGATTGTAATTGTTCAGCTAAAATATCATATTCATTATCTGTTAAAATTTCTTTTTCGGTATTAAAATAGAAGTGATCAGCTTTTTGTTTCAACTTTAATTTTTCATTTTCCGAAATTGTTAAATTTCTAAATTTGTAAAGTAATTGTTGTGTTTCATCCATTTCTTTTATAAAAAATAATTTTGAAACAGCCCATTCATTTTTAAAGATATCTTTATAAAAAATATATCTTTATAAAAATATATATATAGAAATGTATTTATATAAAATTAAACTAAATTCATCTTCCCATATTTAATAAAAAAGAATGTCCATTCAAACATTAATAATAATAAGTATTGTTATATTTATTCTTTGGTTAACATTTACTTCTAAATCAAATTATGATTCATATCATATTTTTATGAAGAAAAAAAACCATATTTTTCATAATATCAATAAATGGGTAAAAAAAGATGTTAGTAAATTGTTAGAAACACTTTTAAAACCTTTTGATAAACAATGTGTTAAAAAAACACGAACAATTGAATCATTAGAAAAGTTAAGAACAAAAAACAATGTTGAATTTAAAAAACTTTTAAATTGTGGATATATTCATAATCTTTTTATATTAATAGGATTAAGTGTATGGGAAGATTTTTCAAAATTACATACAGAAACGTCATTAAATACATTTATTAATGAATGTCTTATTCCTATATCAACTTCTCCTAATTTTTTAGCAGGAAATATGCTTTATACACAAACGAAACCAGGCGTTTTAAAATGTTTAAATGATAAAAATTTATAAATAGTGCCATTGTTTCAGAGGACATGATTATTTTTAATAAATAATTAATATTTATAGGAGGGGTGTTCTAAAAATAAAGGAATCATGCATTACTTCTTTGTAAGGAATTTTATTGTTGTCACAGTAGTTTAATAAACGTATATAAATTTTTGACCCACAGTAATAGTTTTTATTTTTATGATCAATTTGATCATAAAAATAACAATAAATATTATGCATATTTCTATTACTAACTTATTAAAATGCCTCAGTTTGAGTTTATGCATATTTACTATTACTAACTTTTCTAATATTAAGAAACGCCTCAGTTTGCAGTAGTCTATTTGGAGGATACGGAGAAGAAGTATCTTGTCTCCAAAGCATTAATGGGTTTCCGTTAGGTCCCAAAATTGAGAAAATAAAATTAGCAGCAGAAGGTCTAAATTTTAATGTTCTTATAGCTCTATCTCCACTGAATTTAACAAATGGTTTGTCGTCTATTTTATTGCTTTTTAAAGTTGCTTTAAAAAGTGCTTTTTTACTTCCAGGATTATTAGACATAAAACTGTTTGTTGATGGATTAAAAGTATCTCTTACTTCTAAATATACAAAAGGCATTTGTTCAATTGGAAAATCAATATCCAATCTTTCTTTAGGCAAATTTAAAGATATTAACGTTGCCTCATATTCTCCAGTTGGTGCTTCTCGTTGTAAACTGCTATATGTTACATAATTAAAATTATCTCTATTAAAAGTTAAAATTTCTAACGTTTGACCTGCAACCCATACTGGATTAACCGATGGGCTAAAAGAAACAGCACCTGTTGTATTATCAATAGTTACTATAGTAACTATTTCTCCTGTTGATCTATTTCTAATAAAATCTCCAGGAGAACCAGTACCTACAGGGATTGGAGTTAACGATATAGTTGTTGATGTTGGAGGAGGTGCTGCAGATACAGATGATACGAAAGGAACTTCTTTTCTAACTGAATAAGTATGCGCATTTGTCCAAGTTGGAACAGGTCCTGATGATATTAGTGCTTCTGCACGCTGAGAACTATATGTTGAAATCATTTTATTTTCATTTAAAGTTTCATTATAAAGGAGAAGGCCAGATAAAGCATTATGTTCCATAGTTTTTGGTATAAAAACAGAAAATATATTGCTTCCTGAAGATGTTAAAAGACCATTAAATGTTGTTGTAACCGAGGATCCTATTGTTGGTAATGTTGATGGTAAATTTTCAAATCTGAATAATCCCAAATTGTTGCCCAAAAAAACATATTCAATTATATGAGCCCATGTTCCTGTGGAAAAAACACTAATTAATCCACGATAATAATTATATTGATTATTAAATGCTGATGTAAATGTTATAATAATTTCATTATTGTTAATCGAAGAAATTGTTCCTGTAACATTAATGTCTAATCCGGTCCACTCTAATAATATCTGACCGGTATTTAAAGAATTAATAGATCCTAAATTTATAGGTAACTGATTTGTAACAGGATCAAAAGCCTCTATGCCATTATTTTTTTGACCTGTGTTATTTAAAGTAACTTCAAACAGAAATGGATTTTTAGCAATACTTCTATTTCTGTTCAAAGATGTTAATTCTAACGGTATGACGTCTGAATCTAATACAGATTTAAGTTCATTTCTTATTGTATTTAGTTTTGGAAAGGTATTCATGTTTATTTAATGAAAATTCGTTTCAACTACATTAAAATGTCACCTTATAGCTACTAATAATACTTTATAATACTAAAAAAGAGGTAGATTGTTAATAAGCCAAAAGGCAGGAACTAAACACAACATAAAAATAAAAATGGAGAATCATAAGGAGGATAACATATAAAAAGAAAATATAATCAGATTACAAAAAACCAAACCACACCACAAAAACCAATTAATTATCTTAAGCTAAATTCTTATAATATTTATTTCGAAGTTTAATACAAATAGTTCCAATACAATTTTTTCCTAAGCGATTGAAGTTGTCTAAAACCGGTTATAGTTGTTGTTTACAAGAAGGATGTTGTTGAAATTTATTATCTAAAACAAATTCTATACAATGATAATCAGATTTACCAGAAGAATTATGTAATAAATAATGTACAGCATCTGATGCTGATTTAAATACTATTTCGGTTTTATCACAAACAATTATAACTGAATGATGAGAATATGGAGAAAGTAAAGAATCATTATTTATATTTTGGGATCCAAAAAGATAATGCAAAAAATTACATTGAGCTTTGGTTTGAGGAGATCCTATTTTTTTCCATTTTTTCTTCATCATATGTCTTTGGTTATGAGAAAGTGTGGTTTCTTTTATAGCTTTTTCTGGACTTATTTCATCCATAACACAAAGAAGAGTTGCAGCTATTAAACCACTACGTCCATGACCACCTTTACAATGGATGTATAATTTTTCACAATTTGTTAATCCACTAATTATATTAACCAGTTTGTTTATAAATTTAACAAATTCAATTATGTTATCTGGAACTCTTTGATCCATTATAGGGAATGTGATGTATTTTTCCTTATTTTGAATTATGTACGGTGTAGTTCTTTTTTCATTTCCCAAAGTCAAGTCTACAAACCATTCAACACCTATACTTTCTAATAAATACACCTGTTCTTGTGTTGGATAACCTCCAAACAATGCTTTTTTATCAGATAAGGATACTAAAGTTGGTCTAGGATAAAAATACGAACACGTTTTCCCCATTAATTCATCCATTTTTTTAATATTTTAATTGTACCTTTAAAAAATTATTTTGAATTCAATTTACCTGGATTGTGACCTATTTTTATTTTTACAACACCATTAATTAATGGATTTTTTTTCAAGGTGAATGACCTTTCAACATAAACAAAAAGGCATAAAGGTTAATAACCTTTATAACTTATACAATCACAGTAAGTGACTGACTACTATGATTTAATTAGAAGATGGGGGAGGTATGCCATTATAGGCGTTATCAAAATTTAAATAACAAACTCTTTTTGACACCGCCTTTCCAACACTGTGTTGAGAAATACTTCCTTCTTCTTGTTGAGGAGTTCCTATGATTTCATATGCCTTAATACTTACTTCTTTTACAAATTGTCTTAAATTATCTTCTGTATAATTTCCACCAAACTCCTTAAAAGGAGTTCCATTAATATAAAAAATAATTAATGGTACATATCTTATTGGTGTTGTTGTTTGTTGTGATAATTCTGCAAGTTCAGGTTGTAATGAAACATTAACAGTTCCAATTTGGCAATTGGGAATTGTTCCAACTAATTTTTTAAAAATAGGTTTTAATTCTTGACAATATGTACAATTATTTCCTGAAAACATTATAAGCGAAAAACTATTTGTAATTCTATTTTTAAGAATTTTTTTCTTTTCTTGGTTGTTAGATGGAGGTGGCTGACTTAAAATAAAATCAGCCTTATCTAAATATAGCATGAAAGACATTTATTACATTTAATAAAATATACCTTTCTTTTAAACATCTTTCTTTTATATTTAAAAATGCCAAGTAGAAAATACAAAATATATAATGATGTAATGGTATGTGATACAAAATGGATAAATTTATCAAGTAATCATATGACAATGTGTGAATGTTTAAGTTGTAGGTTAAAATTATATATATCTTTTACAAAAAATCCATTAACAAAATTTATTATTTTTCATCCTTCTAGAAATAGATTCATATACCAGTCTGCATTTATTTTTGTTGGATTAGATGAAAACAATAGTATTGGATGCATTTTAATGTCATACAAATTAAAAGAAGGCCTAGAAACATTTAAAAATAAATATCCAGAGTTATGTTATGAAAATAAGAAATATGAAAATATAGAAAAATACTTGGAAAAATGCCTTACTGTTAAACCACAAAAAAAAAAGAAAAGTTTATTATAGATTATAATGTTGTGTTTGTGTAGAGATTGTTTATATTGATAGTATAAATATAATGAGAAATTCTCATTATATTTAAAATTATATAAAAAGATTGTGAATTTTGGTAAAGTTATCTTTACAAATTGGACATGTCTGTAATTTAAAAACACATTCATAACACGCAGAATGACCACAAGGAATTAAAACTTTCGTAATTTTATTTGTAACACAAATTTTGCATGTTAAAACATCATAATCAGATGTTGTAGAATTTTGATCTAAATCTTGGTTGTGATCCAAATCTTGGTTGTGATCCAAATCTTGGTTGATATTGTTTGTAATGGGGTTCTGGAAACAAGATTCTGAATGGTTTTTAACGAAGTTATCAAATTCTATTGACTTTACAAATAAGCAATTAATTTTTAAATCTTGTGTATGTTTTTTATGTTCTTCAAATGCATTATCTGATCTTTTCCATTCTTTTAATTTAAGATTACAATAAAAACATTGTACCTGGTCACCAATATTTAAATATATAAATCCTGCTCTAGACAACTGTTCTTTTGAAGGTAATAATTGTATTGGCCAATTTTGAAATGAATTTAATCTTTCATTATATGATGCAAATGGTAAATTTTTAATAATTTTATCTCCTTCATCGTTTTCTCCTTCATCGTTTTCTTTGGGAAATTCTTCCTTATCGTTATTATAAATTCCACATGTATCCATATTTTATCATGTATTAATTTTGAATGGAATTCAAAATAGGTCTTTCATTTTTAAAGTTTAAATTAAAACTTTTTTAAATCCTCTTTTAGTAAACTTCTTAACAGTTTTAGTTTGTGTAGAAACATCAACTTTAGTTGCTATTAACTTTGATTTATTAGGAATTTCATTTCTAATCTTCGCTAATCGTTTTTCCAATTCTAAATTCTTATTATATGTTGCGTTTGATAATGACAACTGTTCTTGTACATTCCATACGTTTGTTAATTTTTTGAAAGACATTTATTATATTATTTGATAAATTTAAAGGTTCTTAACCTTTAAATTTAAAATTTTAGAATAAAGGCATGCCATTTTCTTCGTCATTTTCCAAATTAAATTCTTCCAACGTTTCTTTTAGTTTAAGTTTCTTACAAATGAATGTGTTCATATCTCCTTTTGCATGTTGTACAAATAATTTCATAAATTTTTTTTTGTCTATGTTAACATTTTTATTAGAGTGGGTTTGTGAAAACCATAAAAGAAAATCTTGATAATACAATTTAATATTGATAGTATCATTATCATCATCTGAGATTTCAAACTTATCATTAAAGTAATCTGCAATAGCATTTCCTTGTGCTTTGTACAATTCTGTAGCTTCATTAACTTTAGCAGGTATTTTAATTTTAAAACTTTTGCCATTTAACCTTGCATCTCGTCTAGCTTGTTCTTTTTTAATAAATACTTGAATTAAATACCAAGCAAACGCTTCCCCCAATTCTCTAATTGTTTCTTTTTCACAAAAAGAAGTGTCTTTTAAAAAAATTTTATCTCTTTTTTGTTCCTCTAAAGATATATCATCAATATTATCTTTAAAGGTTGATTCGAACGGAATAACTCTAATTCTATTCCAAGTTGCATTGTCAGGATTTCTTATATTTGGGATAGTATTACAAATAAAAATTAATTTAAAAAACGGATCTATATCAATCACGTCTTTACCTTTTTGTTGAATATCTCTTGCATACAAATTATCAATACCTCCAGTTAAATTTTTAATTACTCCAGCATTTACAGTTTCATCTGGAGCAAATTCATCTACAACAGCCCATCTAACACCACGTTGAGCACGAGTTAGTTCTGGAAAACATGCTCCTGCTTTAGGAGGATCTCCAGTAACCATTCCTTTTGGAAATTTCACTGAAAGTTTTCCAAATTTGTTTTCTATAATTTTATTTGTAACAGATTTGCCATTATCTCCCTCTCCAGTCCATATTTGTAAAATTTTATCTCTGTTTCCTCCTATATACATTTCACAATTTTCAAGCATAAAATACTCAAACAGTTCTTCATCTGGAAATATTTTTTTAAAAAAATTTAACATTTTGATCACTTTAGGATTTTCCATTGTTAATGTTATATCATATGGAATAGTCATTTGACGTGTTATATAATCTTCGGGTAAACCTTGTCTAAAGGTAAACAAAGATAAATCATATACTCCATTTGTAAAAGCAATTAATTGCTTATTTTGATCCATTTTATCATTTAAATTATCAATTCCAATCATATCTTCTATGACTTTCATTAAACTCATTTGCGGACCATTGTTTTGACATTTTTTTGCTAAATCGTTGATGAGTTTAATTTTACTATTGACCAATTTAGTTATTTTCGCCGTCGTTTTTCCTCCGGAAGTTGATGCACTATCGTCGTCATCAAACCCAAAACCAGAATCAGATGGCTCATACCCTTCGTCATCATTTTGTAATGTTTTTGTTATGTATTTTAATGCAGGAATTAAGTTTAAATATGATCTAGATAAAGATACTAAAGATGGTCTCATATGTCTACCCACAGATTCTAATGATGACCAAATAGTTCCATTAAATTTAAACCATCCCATATTTCCGTTTAAATACTCATCTTCGTGTTGAGATACAAACATTTCAGCTATTTCTGTATCGAAAACAGGCACTTTTAATTTTTTAATACTTTCAACATCTAAATTTTGGTGCGAAGTCCAATTTTCAATGTTCATTTGTTCAGCTAATAAATATTTTTCTAAAGCAACAGGGTTATCTGATTTAGCCATAAAAATTAAAGATCCCATTGTTCTTGCATTAAGAGGTTTGTTTTTTTTCTTCATTTCTGCCCATTCTAAATCACATCTACTTTCATCATACTTTGTACTTTGAGAAGAAAACATTTTCCAAGCCTCAAGAGCTTCATCTTCGCAATCTCTTCCTGTTCCAATATTAAATAAAGTAATTCCAACTGTCCACCATTGATTGTAATCATCAGCTCTCGAAACAGATAAAAACGACGTAAGCTTTTTCATTTTCTCTATTTCTCTAGCCGACATACGTCCCTCTTTTTCACGATTGTTGTTAACTACTGGAAGTAATGCATCGCATAATTTAATAGGGGCTTCTTTAAAGTAAAATAGTTTATTGGATATTATTGAAGGTTTGGGATTAATTGATAACAACATTGGCAATTCAAATTCTACATTTGTATCAGTTATGGGAGATCCGTCAATACAGGTTTCGCTTTTAAAACATTTTGAAATAGAAATTTCTTGTTGATTATGATCCAAAATTTTTGATATTTTATATGGTTTGTTTAATCCTTCTTTAGAACTTCCATACATTAACCAGTATTTTGAAGAAATATCATCTATAAGTGATGAAGGCATTATTTGATTATCCATTGAATTAATAAAATCTTGGAAAACATTTTCTTGGTCAATCATTGTTTTAACCACAGGCATAAAAGAGATTTTAATATCTTTCTTAGGCAAAAAGAGGTGAGGAAAATGAAGATGTATACCTTTTTTTACAATATATTTATCTTCGCTTTCGTTAATTCTTTCAATAAAAATATCTTTTTCTAAAACGACACACCTTAAATTCTTATTAGTTAATTTTTTGACATGCCTGTTAACATTTTCAGACACAGCGTTTTGAAAAATTTTCACAACATTTATTATATCTTCATCGTTATAAAAATCATTAGACCCATAATTTGGATAACCATTAACTTCTTTTTTCAGATCAATATCTACTAACAATGGTACATATTCTCCAGGTTTTTCTGCTAAAGATAATTTTTGTCCATTTTTTAAAGCTAATCCATAAACATTATAAAATTCTTGACTTTTATCTGAAGAAAGATACCAAGTACCCTTGGTATCTCCCATAGAAACATGAGTATGTTCACCATTAATATTTTTTGCAGGTGTTAACACTTTAAATACATCTGTCATTGTTTAACTATAATAGTGTTCTTTTATATTCATTAATTTTTTAAACTTTTCCTATAAATAAGGATTCAATTTTAACAATAAAATTTTAATGGATAATATCCATTAAAATTTTATATACAATATTTTTTATATACAATATATGTATTGTTGTTGGCAGAAATTTTTTTATCTTTGAATGTACTTTCTAAAACAAATTTTAATTGAGTTGAAATTTCAACTCTGTCTTCAGCTTTAATTTCAAACAATCCTTCGTCATCTGTCCAATTGAGTATGTTTAATATTGTTTTTTTAAAAAATGTTAAATCTGTACACGGTTTTATATTATAATTAAGTGTATCTGACGTTGTTCTAAAATAATTTCTTGATATTTCTATTTGGTTGTTTTCACATAATTCTGGAATTACCCATGAATCATTTCCATGTTTACTTATTTCTTTTGAATAAAAAGTTGTTATAAAATTTATGGCATTCTCAAATTTAAGAATATCATTATGAAATGACTCTTTTCGCAATGATGATTTTTCAGCAAATATACGGTAATCTCTCAAAGTATCTTTTAAACATTTAATTAACAATTGTGCAACCATATATAATTCAATTTTTGTTTTTGGTTGTGGTAAGGTACATTTATATAAATTTTGAGGTACATTCAAAAAAGATATATATACTTCTTGTATATTTTGTGCAAACGCTTCATCAAATATTTGTTTAGGATTATTAAAATCCATAATTAGACCTGTACGTTTTGAATCTAAACGAGATAACCCATATGCAACTTTTTCTTTTTTAAATATCGAAGTACAATATTTTATAAACTCAATTGGACTTTTTTCTAAATTTATGGTTTCATGTGCTTTTATCAAATTTTCATATTTTTTATATTGATATATAAACGATAATGCTTCTTTTCTTGTTTTTAATTCAGTCGGGGAGAAAAAATTTAACATTTTAATTATTGATTGTTCATCATATTCTGTCTTAGTGCCATTAACGGTTAACATATCTAAACACGAATATAGTATAATTGAAAAAACATCCTGACATTCAATCATATTAAACATATTTACAACACCATAATGTATAACGTTTCCAACACTAAGTTCATTTAAACAAAAATCCCCATAAGGGCTAGTTGCTACATGAGATTTCCCATAATCAATAATAACAGGAACATGTTTTGTTATTATTTTATATATTCCAGAAAAAAGTGGATATTGAATAGTTATTGGTTCTTTTAAAGTTTGGATAATAATATTCCAAGGTGTTAAATCATTATGAATAAATCCACATTGTTCTTGTGCAAATTGTATTGACAAAATAATTTGAAAAAGAACTTCTAATACATTTTTAAAAGGTTTTCCAGAAGAAAAACCTAAATATGACATTTTATTTTTGATGGATGTAGAAAATGTTTCTCCTTCTATATATTCATTCAACAGTGTACATTGTTCTGTACCGTTCTCATTTAAACTTTTTTCAAATGCAAATGACCATGCAAAATTTGGTATTATTTTTAAAAGATTATTTATACAAGTATCTGATATAAAAGCTTCATTTATATGTTCAATCATACCTTGAGCATCAGATGTTGATTTTTTAACTACATTTGAACCTGAAATACTATACAAATCAACAGTACTTTTTTTATTTTCAAACAATCGTTTTTCAAAAACACCTTTTAAATTAATAGTTGATCTTTTCATTTCCCAATCATTTTCTTGTTGATTTTCAGTGAAAACGCGAGACTCTTCATTTAATTCTCCTTCATTTTGATTGCCATTTTCTTTGAGATTGTCCTTGTCTTTTTCTTTGGGTATTGTAGGCTTAAACATATGTTTAAGAAACATACTATATCCCTTTGACCATCCATATGAACCTCTTAGAGATGTTCCAAGTATATTATATATTGGAATAGGTTTTGGAATTAAATATGGGGTGAGGAATGGAGATATAGGATTGATACTGTTATTCATCATGTCGAAAAGATATTTTGACTGAACTGAGTTTTGAATAAGCAATGGATCAGTACCGTATACAATTTCATTAGTTGGAAAAGACAATTTTAATTTGACCATTAAATTTTGCATATAATCTAATATACTTTCTCTGGACAAATATGTTTGATAAAATTTTAAGGCTTCTTGAGAAATTTCTTTACATTTTTCATCGTTATCACGACACCATTGAATTTTTTCTATTAAATCTGATAAGTCAGATTTAACAGGCACATAATGAATATAAGGTTTTAACAAATGAGAAAACCACATTTTCCATCCAAAAGTTTCGTTGGGTATTGTGCTCTTCACAAGTAAAATACAACACCCCATACTCATTTCTAAAGATAATCTAAAAGCAGAAACATGACCATCTATATTAATAATATATTTATATTTTGATTGTTCTTCTGGTGTTAAAGGTGAAACTTTAGGAGCTTCTTTTTCAATATTAATTGTTTGAAGATATTTTTCATTTAAAATTTTTCTTGGTCTTAGATTCCATTTAGTAATGCCTGCATTAATTAAAGGAACATTATATTTATCTGGTTTGGAGTTATAACTTATTTTAGCAGCAACTAATCTTTGATTAAAAGTTTCTAAATTTGTATCAGATGATACACCGCATCCAGTGCTCCCTCCTCTAAATACAGCTGTTGGTATACGTTTTTCCCAAGGAGTATTAAAATTATCTTTTGAATAATCTTTACATTGAGGTGGAAATATTATTTTTTTAGGAAGGTTGTTTTCATTGTTTTCTTTATCACCAACATGAGTTTTTACACCTTCGGTGGAAGCTACTCTTGCCCAATCTTCATGAGTTGGTATAACTATATCAGCATACATATCAGAGGTGCACATACTTAAAATTGGACACATACCTTCTGAAATTAATTTTAGAGATTTGGAATCTAGAGAGTGATCTTTTCCAAAGATGTTATAATACGGTTCAGTTCCATTTTTTGTTAATAATGGAAAATCTCGTCTGTTTATAAATAATTCTATATCAGGAACTTCTCGTGTTGCGCATAATTCATCAAACATATGTCTTAATGTTACAACATTAGTATCCCCTTCTGATAAAGGATGTTCGTATCTTATTAAACAATTATTAGCATACCATTGATTTGTGTATCTGGATACTTGGTCTGGTTTAAATTTATAATTTTTATTATTAGCAATAGCCGTTTGATTTGATACATGCCTCATAAAATCGATCATACTTTTGTATTTGCTGGGATCATATTTCATTAAATCTCCCCAATCGTTTTTATAACCATGTTTTGAAAAAGGTAAAAATGTAACTACTTTATTATCAACTATTTTTACAAATATTCCCTTTTTAAATTTATTAAACACATAGTCAAAAGTATTTATTGTTGATGATGCATTTAAATTATACCCATTCCAAAATTCAGTTTCAAGACCTTCAGTCGGAACGAATAAATTTGTCCAAATATTACCATCTAAAGATACTTTTTTATCTGGGTTTGTCCCATTTTTATAAGATCTTTTTCTTTCAAACTGATCTTCATCACCCGCAGTAAACAAAACCATTTTTGAAAAATCTCTATATCTCACATTTGGTACGGCCTCATTAGGCCAAATAGTTTTAGGATCTAAACAAGTCATTGTTTATTTCAACTCTTTAATTCATTTAAAATCTAATTTTACCACGTTCAAATTTAACTTCTATTTATACGTATTAAAGTAAATTTTTTAATCTAAATTATTTTAATGGTATAAAACCATTAAAATAAAAATCATAAAACCATTAAATCATAAAACTATTAAAATAAAAATCATAAAACCATTAAAATAAAAATCTTATAATAAGAATGTTATGAATGGTATTTAAAATAGATTATTTAAACAAAATTCTTCCTCTTCTTCTTCTTTCTCATCAATAAATACATACTTTTCCCATTTTAATTGTCTTATAACTTTTTTTGAAATTTTTTTACAAAGTTTTGTTTTAGTTTCTATCCAAAGTCTGTTTTGGATTTGATTAAAAATCTTATATGATTTTGAATTAAAACATACAATTGTGTTTAATAATGTATCACTGATAAATTCAAGATAATTATAAAAAATAAATTGAGCTAAGCATTTTTTATCGTTTAGATAAACTTTGTAAACATCATCTAATAGTTTCATCAACTTATTTTTTTCTAAATCTTTAATTCTTTGATCAGAAAGCATTTTTGTTAGTTCATCATTCATATTATTTGTAGCAGAAAACATTATTAATTTTATCAATTCTTTTACCTTTTTAGGTTGATATTTAGGATATAACTTAATTTTTTTCATTATATCTAATTTTTGAAATAGTGGGTTTATAAATTTTGGACTTTGATAAACGTCTATTTCATGAGTAAAATTGTAGACAATAGTTCCATCTTCATTTAAATATGGTCCAAAAACTTTTAACATAGAAAGAACTTCAGGTTTCAATCCATTTTTTAAAGTTTCGTTCTGCCCAATAAAAATATCATATGCTAAATTATAAATAGATTTACAATCTACGAAACCTTTAAAAAAATATTTTAATTTTGTTGATAAAAAATAAGGTTCAATCCAAAATAATTGTTTTGCTTCATCAGGCATATCAAAATCATTAAGTTTAATATTATTTCTTACAAAGTATTGATAACATTTATATTGTATATAGTCATTATTTTCTTTATAAAACAAACGATATTTACAAGTATCACTGAGAAAGTCAAAAACTTCATTTTGAATGTGTTTTAAATAAAAAAAATTATACTTTACAAGTAAAAAAAGATTTTTTTGATCATTGTTTTTCATTAAAATTTTACACACTTTTAAAAAGGTTTCAAAGTTGTGCTCTGTGATTTTTAAACTAAAAATTAGCCATTCTGATAATTTCTTAATACTACTTAGATTTTGAAATAAAAATTCAATGGTATGGTTGTGTTCAAATAATTCATTAATATTGTTTAAATGATTTGAAATAATTTTATCCTTTTCTTGGATAGAAAAGCTATTAATAAATTGTGGAAATAAGTTTTGTTTAAAATTTTTGTACAAAATTAAATATGCTTTTTTTTTAAAATTTTGAATATCCTCAGAATTGTCCTTATTTAACAATTGCTTTAGAAAATTGTCTAATAAATTAATATAATTATCATAATTTTCATTTTCAACTATAAATTTTATACAACTTAGCAATACATCTGATGGAAAATTATAATAACTGATCATTGATATATAGTACTCGTTTGACAAAAGCATTTTAAAAGTTTCAAACGATTGATTTTGAAGTGATGTTAATAATAAGTAATCAAAATCTTTCCAATCATAATGATAAAATTTTCTTGTGAAAGAAGAAAAATTACCATCAAACTTTTCACATATAATTGATTCTAAATTGTTTAGTAGATCAATTATAAGTTCTGTATTTTGTATATTATTTTTCATTTGGAAAATTAAATTAGTAGCTTGTTCAACCATTTTCGTTTAATTATCAGCACAATAGACAACAACGTTTAATTATCTTTATTTGAAAAATTAATGATTCAATTTTCCAAATATGTTGTAATTTTAATGATTGATAAACCATTAAAATTAAAAATTACATTTTAACAAACCATAGACCTATCTTTTTATAAAATTATTTAATATTATCTTCAAAATTGCTATTTAGTTTATTAACAAGTCTAGCAATATTACAAACTTCTGGTTTACCATTAACCTTAACTAACTTGGATGGATCATATCCTAATTCACCATAAGCCATTTGAAATCTTCTACCCCTTGTATCTTGTACTGTTCCATCATATGCAACCTTAATATCTTCTGTTAGTTTGACATTTCTCCTCATAATATAGCCACTTGTTGCTGTTGACATTGCAGTATCACACACACCTTGTCTTCCTGCCATACAATGAAAAAAGAATTCTTTAGGATTAAGACCTTGTGCAAAAGATGAACTTATAAAGCCTTGAGATTCATATTCTTCAAGTAGATCATGAAAATGTTCTGTATCATTGTTTTCTTCTTTTAAAATATAGTGTGGTAAAGTTCTTCTGCCGTTACTTAATAATGGTTTTACTCTTTGCCCTTCGGTAATTTGTTGTCCTAAAAGACTTGTTATTTGAGCAATATTTAAATGATCTCCTTTACTTCCACTTTCAACTGTTGTCAAAAAATTATTTTGAGCATGAAGGTTAACATTATCTCTTTTTAAAGCATCTTTAGCTATTTTCATTCCAACATCTTTTGCGTTCGATAACGTTTGCATAATCTTTTGTTCTCTAATGAAAGGGTTTTGAGTAGTCATTTTTATTTTTTCAGACTCCATTAAACACTGTTCAACGGTTCCCAAAACTTCCTTTTGTTTAATACAATCTCCAGCATGAATTGAGAATGAAGATATCATTAACCAACGATTTGTTAAAAATTGTATGTTATTCAAAAAAGTGGCACATGTTTCCACACCATATTCTTTATACAATATTTTAATAAGAGAAGATTCAGTTGAAGATAAATATTTTTTTGTAAGACATCCATCATAAATAACTCCTCGATTTATTTTAAGGTCTTCTTCATTTATATACAAATCATTTGGAAACAAAAGAGATAATAGACCTTTACCATTTAAAACTGTTCCAGAAAACCCCAATTTTTTTAAAGTATTTGACACTTCGTCCTTTCTTTTTAAAAAATATTCAACCACGTCTCCTTTATATTCGTCATTTTGTGTTAAAACCATTAAAATATCATTGAATTCTCCATTAGTTAATGTGTTATCGTTATTATTTTCCTTGCTCATCAAATATGCCCCGGTTAATGAATCTTGTACTATTGTTAAATTAGGCTTTCCAGATTGACAAGACATAATACATTGTTTTGGTGTAGATAATGTAAATAACTCAGCTTTACTTTCTTCTGATTGAGGCGCATGAGCATTCATTTCATCTCCATCAAAATCTGCATTATATGGTTTAGTGCATGCAAGATTAAATTTAAAGGTTTTCACATCCATAATTTTAACTCGAAGAGCCATCATTGATGCTTTATGTAAAGTAGGTTGTCTATTTAGCACTAGTATATCTCCATCTTGAAGATATCTATGAACAATCCACCCCTCTTCTAGTTTAATAAATTTTTTTGAAGGTAAAACAACCTTTTGCTGAAAATTGTTTCTAAATAAAATATCTCCTTCTTTAAGTACAAAATTTTTTGGATCTTTAATTACAATGGTTTCAAAAGTATCAAAATTATGTTTTTCTTCATGGTTATTTGTAATTTTGGGTCGTTTAATTATATCATCATGTTGCAGAGGTGTTCCATGATTATTAATGGCAGCGGCTAAATTAATTTTAATTTCTTGTCCAGATTCATTTTTTTTTACTAAACGAATAGCATTACCAGAATTAACTAATTTAGTCAATCTATCTATATTGTGTTTGTTAACAAAGTCAGGAAAAGTTAAAGATTGAGCAATTTCTTTTGGAACAATTACTTCATCAATTTTTAGTGTTGGATCTGGTCCTATAACAGTTCTAGCAGACATTTCACACCTTTTACCTAATAAATTGTTTCTTATTTGACCTTCTTTTCCAGTTAATCTTTCTCTTAAACCTTTGATGGCCCGTCCTGTAGTTGCATGAGTTGCTTTACCTTGAGAATTATTACAATAAGTTTCAATTCTAAATTTAAGATTGTTAACATATTTGACATATTTATCGTGTAACTTTAAATATTGATCTAAAGGTGTTATTTCTTCTTTGTTTATTTTTTTTTTAGTTTTTAATCCATTTTTAATTGGTTTTTTTAAAAAATCATCTATTTCCTTTTTTTGTTTTTCAACATTTGACAATAAAAGTATTTCTTTAACTTTTAGACATTCAGGGTATTGTTTTTCCATAGATTCTTTTTCTAATTTTATTGCTCCAATCATTGAATTATTTTTAACTATCTCCATTAATTGATAAGTTAAATCATCATCGTTTATATTTCCATCTTGAACTTCGTGAGGTCTACAACATGAAGGAATGACAGGAAAAACTTCTAAACAAAAATCTTTTGGATGAGATATTCCTAACATTTCTACATATTCTAACTTAATATTGTCGAATATTTTTTTAACCATTTCTGCAGAAACAATTTCTCTACTTTCGTTTAATTTTTTATCACGTGCTGTTTTCACGGCTCCACCTTGATAAGAAAAAGTTCTATAAATTGTTTTATATGTAATATCATTTAGAACTAGTTTATAATCGGCTCTTGGTGTTGTACAATGAACACAACGATCACATTTTTTTATTTTTTCTAAAACAGCATTAAATTTTTTTTCCTTTTCAAGTTTAAGAATATTGTTTAATTCTAAATGATCCTTTGTTAATAAAAATTCATTACATTTCCAGCAGAAAATTTTTAAAATATTAACAACATGATTTATAAAAAGTGGATGAATTATAGAAACATTTAACTCAATATGTCCAAAATGTCCAGGACAATCCCATTCGTTTTGATGACATGTTTCACATGGCGCAGAACCAATAGGACCAGATTTTGGATCATGAACCGTTTCTAAAAGATTTGTGGACGATATCTTTGCAGTTTTAACTTCAAATGAAGACATTTGACGAATGTCTTCTGATGACATCATTCCAAAACTAATAGATTCTATTTCTTTAATTTCACTTTCCATATTATTATTTGCAGACATGTTATAGTATGCTTAATTATCTTTTAAATTTAAATTGGACAATTCAATTTCAAAGAGAATTTCTAGAAATTCTCTTTGAAATTTAATGAATGTTTTTATAGATTGTTTTTATAGATTATTTGCCACTTTCGTGTTGCCCAAGGTGCACCATCGTGGAGGTTATCTACAAGCACCTCATGTGTGTATTTTTGTATGTGTGTGTTTTTGTATGTGTGTATTTTTGTGTATATGTTTGAGTTTATATTGTGATGTAAGAGTTAGTTTAATCTAAAAAATCTCAATTCTTTTTTTTGAATTGGGTTTCTACAAATTGGACATACGTTTAATCTTTTAGCACAAGAACTACATGAAACATGAGTACAATTAAATACAGTATTGACTTTGACAATTAAACATACTGGGCAAAGAACATTTTCTGGAACATTATTATCATCAATTGGAGGTTCTGTTTGAACGGGTTGAGATTCTTCTAAATTTAGAGCAGAAAAACTTAGAAGCAAATTGTTAATTATATCTTCGTGAATTCTAATTAAATTTTGTTCTCTATTTAAAGCATCTCTACGTATTTCACGTTCACGATTAATAGCATTTTGTTGTATTTCATTTACTTTCTTTTTTGTTTCTTGTAATTCCTTTTTTAACTGATTAACAGATGGTATGTCATCATCACAAGTTAAATCTATACAATCTGATTCGTTAATAAAATCAATAAAATCTTTTTTTCTCATCTTAGAAATAACTCTACCATGATAACCGTTTTTAATTCCAAGACGAATTGCTCTCACTTTTAACTCGCTCTTAAGTAACTTTTCCATTGAAAAGGTTGTTTTTGCTACTTTTTTAAAAACAACCTTTTCAATTTACCCACAGATGACGTAGGCGATGACGTATGGTGATGACGTATGGTGATGACGTATGGTGATGACGTATGGTGATGACGTATGGTGATGACGTAGGCTGATGACGTATGGTGATGACGTATGGATAGGAAATTGAAGGTTCGATTTCACTTTTCAACCTAAAGTAATGCTGTTAATAAAGTAATTACTGAATTAACCGCAACTCAGCCATGGCAGAAGCTATGAATGAATTATGCAACTTGACTCAACATCTTCAAGTTGATGATGATCAGTTATCTGATCTGAAGTTAAAAAATGGATATTCATTATTTCCTCATCAAGAGAAAGTAATGTTATGGATGAAGCATAGAGAAAATTTAACAAAAAAAGAATGTAGAAAAGAAGGAGAAAAAACATGGGGTGTTAGAGGTGGAATAATAAGTTTATGTATGGGTTTGGGAAAAACACTTACTGCTTTAGCATACTCTTTTCAAAACAAAGCTTCATTTCCTACTTTAGTCATTACATCAAAAACGGTTATACATGAATGGAAAACAGAAGGTGTTGAAAAATTTTTTGATAGCAAAAATATAAGAGTGTTATATCTCCATAGAGATTTTATAAATAATATTGAGAAAATATGTCGTGATGATATTATGACGTATGACATTGTCATAACAACATATGACGTGTGTCTTTTTGCTTGTAAGAAAGGTAGTTATTTTTTGCAGTGTTTTGAAATGGGAGAAGAACAATCTTTGATGAAAAATAAAATTGTAGCCATTCATACCAGAAAACGTAAAGATGCTAATCTTCCAAATTTGAAAGGTACAGCAGTTATTTATGGAACACCATGGGAACGCGTTATATGTGACGAATCACAAAAATTGGCAAATCCAAAAACAATGACTTATAAATGTATCATGGCTGTATACGGTAAATATAAATGGTGTTTAACAGGAACACCTATTCGAAATTATGAAACAGATATTTGGGCTCAATTAAGATTTTGTGGATACAAAGGTGTGGAAAGGTCACATGATTGGAATAGAAATGGTCAAGGATTGATTGCATTTAAAGATCATAATTTAATTTCTGCAATTTTTACTATGTCATACGATGATGCGCAAATGTCTCTTCCAAAAAAAACTGAAAACAATTTGACAGTTAAACTTGAAGGTCAACATAAAGAAATTTACGAAGGGATATTAACAGAAACACGTGAAATGTACAAAAAAATGATGAATGACTTGTGTTCGTTTACTTATGTTCTTGCAATGTTTACAAGATTAAGACAATGTGCAATAGCTCCTTATCTTATAACACCTGATGCAAAAAGAAATTCAAAAGAAAAAAATAATTGTTCAAAATGGTGTCTTGATAAATTTGGAGGAGCTGGAATCAAAAGTTCAAAAATTTTAAAAATTGTTGAGATCATCAAATCGGTGACTTTAAATGATAATCCAAATTGTAACTCAAATCCTAAAAGCTTGCAATTACTTGCAAAAGAAAAAGCGTACTCTTGTTTTGGAAGTGATTACATCAAGTCATATAATCCTGAAATAAGTCATCCTACAAAAATAATTGTTTTTTCGATGTTTACATCTTGTTTAGATTTGTTAAGCGAAGCAATAAAAGAAGATTATCCAAATTTTAAATTTGTGCAAGTTGATGGCGATACAAAAAATAGATCTGAATTGTTTGATCAATTTAAAAATGACATTAACACACAAGGTTTATTTTTAACCTACAAAGTAGGTTCTGAAGGGTTAAATTTAACAGAAGCAACTCATTGTATATGTATAGAACCATGGTGGACAAACGCAGTTCACAACCAAGCCAAAGCAAGACTTTGGAGAACAGGTCAAACTAAACAGGTATACGTTCATAATGTAATAATTAAAGGATCTATTGAAGAAAAAATAGTTGAAATTTGTAAAGGAAAAGATAATATGGCAGCAAGTTACTTAGAGGGAAAAGAAAGAATAAAATCTCCTATGAGGGCCCCAAAATTAGATAAGTTCACACTCGGAAAAATGCTAGGAATCTAAATGGTAAAAGGGTAAGAATGGTAAAAGGGTAAGTAGAGGTAAGTATAATTTTTTATTTTGAATCCATTAGGATTCAAAATAACTTAAAATAAATAACTTAAAATAATAATTTAACAAATTAAATGTGTGACAAGAAAAAAAAAGAAGTTGATGAAGATATATATATAGCATCTTTTGATATTGGAAAAGTAAATTTTGCATATTGTATAGAAAAATGTTCTTTAAAAGATATAAAAAGAAGGACAGAAACAACAATAGATGAAATGTGTTCTAAAGGAAAAATAGAAATTATAGATAACGTTAGACTTGTTTCTTTTCCAAAAAATATTGTTACAAGAAGAAGAGGTCCCAGAAAAGGAACAACTTATAAACCATCAGGAAAATATACTTTTGAAAGTCTTTTATTGTTTTTAGAAGAACGAAAAACTTTTTGGAATAAATGTCATATATTTGTTATAGAACAACAAATGAGTCAAAACAAAGAAGGTCTTAAAATATCATATCATTTAGAGGCGTATTTTAAAACATGTTATGGAACATTTAAAGAAGTTGTTTTATTTCCTTCATATCACAAAACACAAGTTTTTGAGGCCGAAAAATGGATTAATTTAGATCCGCTTACAAGAAAAACCGATAAATATGGAAAACCTTTTTATACTAAAATGTCGTACAATAATAGAAAAAAATCATGTATAATCAAAGCTTTAGAAATTTTAGAGCAAAGACACGATACAGATACTATATGGAAGTTAGAAAGATCTCAAAAAAAAGATGATATGTGTGACGTTATTTGTCAACTTCAAGCTTATAAATGGTTATATTTATTTGAAAAATAAAAGATATTCGACTAAATAAGTCGAATATCTAAAAAAAAATATAATAAATAAACTAATGTTTTCAAATATTTCAAACCAAAAATTAGTATTAATAATACTCATTGCTTTATGTCCATTTGTATATTATTTATGGAATAATGAAATACTTGGTATTGGAAATTGGGGTAGAAAAAGAAAAGATACTTTTGAAGATAAAAATTGTAGTACAGAAATAGAACATGCAATTGAAGAACATAAACGAAAAAATAAGGAGAAGAAGGAAGCAAAAGAAAAAAGACTTGCCCCTGGACGTGTTAAAATATCAACTTATGATGTTGATAATGAAAATTATCTATTGGGAGATATAAATGAGGAACTTCAACCTAATTTCCCTGGATATTTAACTAAAGAAACTGCATATCCTTTTGATTGTGAACCAGATGACAAATCTAATCGTTGGCTTTAAATATTAATTGTTAAAAACAATTAATATTTCACACGCTAGGGAGTCCTTCCTTTTCCTTCTTTAGCTCACCAATATCATGTAGGCCTCATATGTACAGGGTCAGTCTAGCGAACTACCCTACTCAAAGTACATCGCTCATAGAACAGAACCACTCCAATGATATACTTTGCCATTGTTGTAGAGAATGATAAATAGCTGTGCGAACATCTGTTGTATTTATTTTCATGGTTGTATTTTGTTGAAAATGAGTAGAATTTAAATATACCCATAATTTTTATGTTTCCATGTCGTTCCTTGAACAGTATATGCTTGAGTTTCCTCTCCAAGGAAACGATGAACTTGGTTAAAAATTATCGTTTTTTTTCCTCATAAGAGTCTTCATCATCAACATCTGCTGTTCCACAAATAGAACCAAAAATAATTTCTCTAACACCATTATCAATAATTCCTGTTTGAGGTAAACCATAATCTTTTTGCAAGTTTAAAATCGCCCTCCTTTCTTTTCTCTTAAATTGAATCATTTGTTGAGCTTCTCCTGGAGTTAAAATGTGTAATGATTTTAAATTTTCCCATGTATTAAAATGTTCTTGACGTAAATAATTTTTGGATACTAAATATTCGATTACTCTCTTCAACATCTGGTATAGGAGTATCACTAATTTTTATAGGTGTGTTGTTTTCAATTTCAGTATCTGTTGGGTTTCTATACGGTAATGTATACGGTTTACACTCCACTTCATTTATTATATATGTAAGATATAGATATATGACTATATATATTGTATATGTTAACATTTTTCGCATTTCTTATATATATAAAAGTATTTAACTTTAAAAAATAAAAATAAATTGTTTTAAAGTAACCATAAAAAAGATAAATAATAATAAAATGTCATGTAAAATTAATATAAATGAAATAGATCCTGGTGTTTTATCAAAATTAAAATCAAAAGCTGTTTTAAAAATTGAGAATAATGGAAAACCAGATAATGTGATTTTAACACGTTTAATCAACGAAACAGCATATATTCCATTTTCAATGGCTAAGAATTTTAACCTTTCTATTCCTCTTCGGAATAAATTTCCCGCTATTTCTACAAAATTTAAGGGAGAATTAAGAGATAATCAAATGATTGTAAGAAGAGAAGCAATAGATATATTAGAAAAAAATCATTCTGTAATTATATCTTGTTTTACAGGTTTTGGAAAAACAATCGGTGCAATAAATTTAGCTTGTAAGTTGAGACTTAAAACATTAATAATAGTAACACGAGTTGTACTTATGAATCAGTGGAAAGAGTCAATTTTAAAATTTTGTGAAAGCGAAAACGAAACAATACCAATTGTAGAAATTATATCATCGAATTCTAAAGATGAATATGTTATGTGTAACTTTGCAATTATTAATGCTATTAATATTCCAAAAATGGAACAAGGTTTTTTAGAAAGTTTTGGCACTGTTATTGTAGATGAAGTTCATTTGGTTATGGCAAGAAAAACATTTAGAAGTTTGTTATATGTCACACCAAGATATTTAATTGCTTTAAGTGCAACATCATATAGATCCGATGGTTTAGATGCTTTATTTCCTATCTTCTTTGGAAAAGAAAAAATAATAAGAGAATTAAATAGAAAACATATTATTTACAGGGTTGATACATCATTTAAACCACAAGTTAAATATGGAATTAATGGTAAAATGGATTGGAACGCTCTTTTAGAAGACCAAGCATCAAATGAAAATCGTAATAAATTAATTGTACAAGTTGTTAAAAATAATCCTGAAAGAACCTTTCTTATTTTAGTTAAAAGAATTAAACAAGGTGAATGGTTGGCAAAAGAAATAGAAAAGGAATGTTTTAATCATGTGGATCGTTTATTAAATAATTTATCCATAGACGATGAACAAAAAGAACATAAACATGTTGCAACTCTTTTTGGGTCTAATCAGAAATTTGATAAAAATTGTAAGGTTTTGATAGGGACAAGTGCAAAAATAGGTACAGGTTTTGACTTTGATAAACTTGATACATTATTATTAGCAGCGGATGTTGTAGAGTATTATATACAATTTATAGGAAGAATAATGAGAAAAGATGACGTCAATCCAATTATATTTGATTTGGTGGATAATAATAAAACTTTACAGAAACATTATTCTGAAAGATTAAAAGTTTATAAAAAACATGGGGGAATTGTTAAAAATTATAAACCCTAAAAGAAATGTCGATATTACTTAAAATTTTATTTAAATTACTGTTATTGATCTTATCTATTACATCTGTAATAACTTGCCTAGAAGCTGTGCTTCTTTTGGTTGTTGTTCTGGAAATTGTGCAACTTGGTGTGATCAATGCGATATTAAATATTCATGTTAAAACTTCTTCTATGTCTCCCTTTTTATACAGGAAGATAAGGTAATCGTCATTTAAATCAATTTTACAAGATAATAATAAATAATAATGGAAACAGAAACCAATTTTAAGATTTACAACACATTACAACAACTAGAACAAGGTTCTCTTGGAGGTGGAAGTGGTCCTCCTCCAGGATCTGTTACCGGTGGTCCCGGAGGTAGTATTGCAAATGGAACAATTACAAATATAAATATTGCTCCAGGAACAATTACCGGAGGCCCAGGTGGTAATATTGGAACCGGAACAGTCACAGGAGGACCAGGTGGTAATATAGCAGCTAATACTATTACTGCTGGAGAATTAGCGCCTGGAGCGGCTGCAGCTAATATAAATTCTGGTCCCGCTGGATCTATTAATTCTTCTCAAATTTCAGGAGGACCGTTTTTATCTACTGCAGGAGGTACTATGACTGGAGCTATAACTCAACCTTTGGCTCCAGTTGCAGGTACAGATTTGGCAAATAAAACTTATGTTGACAGTTTATCAGGTCCTAAAGCATTTGCTAAATTTATAAAACAAGTTCCTCAAAATATGACTGCGGGAACTGAAACGGTTATTACATGGCCTATTCAAGAAACACCAGCGGCAAATGCTACATCTGCAGCTGGAAATATTACAATGGCGGGTTCAGGTGTAGCAACTTTAACTTCTACATCAACTGCTGAAACAGCATGGAGAGTAGTTTTTTCAGGTCAAAGTATACAAGATCCAACTACTGCTGCAGGAAGAATTGATTTTGATGTCTTTAATAATACAACATCTACTTCTGTTGGTAATAATTCTGCTGCTTTTTGTTTTTCAGGGGCATTACCGCAAGCATTTACAGATGCATTTTTACAAGAATATTTTATATTAGCTCCTAGCGCTACTGTATCATTTTCAATTCGGGGAACGAATCCTGGCGCAAATGTTATTTCATTGGGAACCTCTGGAAGTAATACAAATCCGTTATTGTGTATTGAACAAATTTACTAAATACTCAAGCAGTTGAACCTTATATTTACGTTCAACAAATTTATTAAATTTAATAGACATGTCTATTAAATTTAGGAAAATTGAAAGATATTTTTAACTTTTTAAGTTTAATTTAATCATTGTATCTACAATGGAAATCGATAAAGTTTTTCATAATACGATTATGTATCAAGATCTTGAGATTTTACAAGATTATTTGGATACATTTAAATTAGATCCGCAATTAACTTCCGTTTTAAAAAAATATAAACATGCTTCGCCATTTTGGAAATCTGACGAAAAATCTTTTTGGATTTTTGAAGAAATTTTACACGATGAAGCTGAACGAGTAAAACAATTAAATGGCGTTAAAACTCGTAATAAAGTCGGTTTTGTATACATTAAACAAATTTTTTATGACATAGTCGAATTATTACTTGAAGCTACCAATGATAAAAAAGCATCATCTATAGATTCAAGATGCGTTGTTTGTTATGAAAATGAAATTTGTATAAAAATTCAACCATGTAATCATTTTGTTGTGTGCAAATCATGTTTCAATAGATTAAATACATGCCCAATGTGCAGATCTAAAATAAATAAATCCTAAAAATTTCTTGGTGAATGTTGTATGAGTGATGTTTGTTGTGTGAATGTTGTGTTTGAAAGGGTTTAACCCTTTCAAACACGATAAATTTGGACCTGGAAAAATTTGTAAAAAAATTTATTTACAATAAATGTTTCCTTTGTTCTAAATAAACATAAGAAAATGAAAAGAAATTTTCGTCCCAAACTTAAAAAACAAGTTGACAATACAAAAAAAGATACAATTGTTTTAAAACACGAAGAGGATAAACCTTTTGGACCTCTTCGAAATGATTATAAATCAGATTTGTATATTGATGGCAAAAGATGGAATAGTGTAGATAATTATGTCTTCTCTAATTTATTACCATCAATTGACTTTAGGAAACAAACCATTGAACATTTAAACCCACACCAAGTTGAAAAAACATATTACGATGTCAAATTTGAAATTAACAAAAGTACATTATCATCCGCTATTAAAATTGGAATAGAATCTAAATTAATAGCCGATCCTCAATTTAGACAAGCTCTTCTTAATACAGCTGGCAGTTCTATTATGTACCTCTCCAAAAATAATTACCTTGGATACGGAAATGGTAAATGGTTTGTAAATACATACGGAATATGGTTAGAACATTTTAGAACAGGAATGTTGTGGTCGATAGCCAGAACAGATAAACATCCAACTTTAAAAGATGACCAAATTTATGACTCTTATCTTGCGGAAAAAGGATTAAAATTAGCACTGCATTATGAAAATTTAGATAAATATCTCAAAATTGATGCTGATTTACAAGGAAATGGCATGGTTGAAATTATTAAAGCATTAATCAAAAAATACGGAAGAAAGAAAATATTTGTTTTAGACAGAGAAACAGCTTTAGCTTTACAACGTAAAAGATATATTGAACCAATTGTTAAAGCAACACAATTAATAAGATATATCAGAAAAACATACATAAGAGAGATTCGAAATAAAAATATTGAAAAAATGAAAGAAACCATTTTTGAAATATTTGTTGACGATCTTATGGATTCTAGTTATGATGAAGAAGATTTTGAACGTGGAGATGCTGGTATTGACGATAAAAAAGCTATTATGAAAAATCAATTCAGAACAATTTCACTTGCAGAGAAAAACTCTCTAGTTCAGAGAACAATGAAGTTATATGAAGCAGGAGCTTTAAATAAACGAGTTATGGATAAAGCAACTCTTGTTGAACAAAATACATACATTCCTTCACATAAAGAAATTGATAAATATGAAAACGATACTGTACCTATCCCCGTTGCAAAACCTAAAAATCCACATGTTGACGAACCTGCTTTTAATGTTAATGAAATTATGGGAAGGGCTGATAAATATATTGGAACTTTTAATCTTGGAATGGTATGGGTATACCCTTATTTAGATGATCCTCCAATTAAATTTGGTACAAGAACTTTAGAGCATAAGTTTGAATATGATTTATTATCACCCGCAAACGATTCCACTATGCTTAATATTGAAAATAAATTATATCCATCGATCAGTCATTATTTAATTGTTCGTGTTGCACAAACAATGCCCGGTTTTGAAAACATTGATAAAGCATATGGAGTTATTTCTGATGGGCCAAATAGATTTTTTTCGGTAGCAGATTCAGAATCTAGATTGATGAATTTGGAGCAAACTGTGTTTACAAAGGAAAAAACTTTCTTATTGCAAAAAGCAATAAGAAATAAGTTTGACCAGCGCAAATTCAAAGATATTTTAATTGCAACCGGAGATAAAGTATTAGTATACGCTCCGTTAAAATTAACAGACGATGCTCGTAGACTTAAATATCAAGGACTTGCTAAACCAATTAATATTGTTACAGAATCAAATGCTTATAGAAAAGAAACTACCAATTTTCTTGAAAAAATCAGACCCACTATCTTACCAGAAGATGTTATCTTTTCTAATAACAATGCTTTTAAAACTTCTTTTGAATATGATGAATTTATGGAAATGTTTATGGTAGAAAAAGTAAAAGATATATCTTTTACAATAAAATGTGTTCAGGTGTTTTGTAAACATAAAGATTTGCCGTTTTCACTAACAGAATGTTTTGTTAAAAAAGTTTTAGAATCATTCTACGGAGAATGCACTCCTATCAATTATATTAGCGGATCTGCTAAAAAACAATATCCCTACAGGTTTGAAGAAGCTCTTTCTGCTCAATTTCAGATTCGATCTAGAAAGGAAACTTCTTTCTCAATGTCTACTAAAACCGCCAATCTTATTTTTAATAAAATTTTGGAAACACTATTCAATTTAGAAAATGTTATGAAAAATGGAGAATTGCCACATATTGGCGGACAAAATGAAATACCCATGTATGCAACTTTATTTAAAATTGCATTAATGGACAGTCAATGGCTTTTATCAAAAAGAAATAATAAAGATTTAAAGTTTGATACAAAAAGTAAAAATAATAATAACATTATATCGGCCATTATAAATGTGATTTCTATTTTACATATGGATCTTTCTGATAATAAAAAAGTGGGTAATTGTATATATGATTCTATTGACAATATTGTTGATGATGTAGATGTTAAAATTGCAACCAGCATTTTAACAGGCAAAATACAACCTTTAGAAGAAATCACTGTAGCTAAATCAAAAGGAAGCTTGAGAGCCCAAATTATAGCAGAGGAAGAAATAAGATTCGGAGAAGAGATAGAAGCCGAAGAAGTTGTAGGAGATGTTATAGAAGGTGAAGAACTCGATGAAGAAGGTGGGGAAGAAGAGGAAGGTATAGATTATGCAGATGAGTTGCCAGAATTTGATGAAGAAGCATATTATGAAGGTGTTGTAAGAACAATAACTGGTCATTTTGAAAGTTTAGGTTTAAATGTAGAAAACGGAATTGAAGATAAAATACGAAAAGAAGCACAGAAAATTGAAAAAATTGGCAATAGGTTAAAAATCAATTTTTATGCTTAAATTAAAAATTTTAATTGAAAAAATTGGCAATAGGTTAAAAATCAATTTTTATGCTTAAATAAAAAATTTTAATGAAATATTTCATTAAAATTTAAACCATATATATTTACTTCTATATTTATACTATTTAAACATCTCGCTTTTCTTCATCTAGTGATTTAAAAATATTTATCATTTCCTTTTCTAACTTAAAAGAACAACCAACATTATTTCCTGCGTATATAAAATTGTTTTCCCATTCAGGTTTACCATCTATACGTTCTTTAAACCTTAAAAATAAATTTCTTGGATTGGGTTGACAAATTATATCAATTAATATGATCATATCTGGATATTTTTCTGATTGAAGTTTGGAAAGTCTTCCATTTACATATACACTTTGTCCACGAATAGCATAATATTGATATATTTCATTTGTAGAATTGTTTTTCTTAAATAAAACAAAACGTTCTCGTATAGATGCACGTTTTAAACGTGGAGCTCTATCTTCTACTGCTATGCCAAGTTTTTCAACTACAGAATCAAGTTTGTCATTCGTTTCTTCAATATTTTGTTTTAGATCTTCGTTCTGATCAATAAGAACATCTATTTTTTGAGTGTCTTCTTCTTTTTGTTCTTGAAGTTCTTTTAAATTATATCCAATACTTAAAAGAAGTTGTTCCTGTTTTATTGAACGTTCTTCTGATTGTTTTCTTTCAAGTCTCATTTCTTCCATCATTGTTTCTAGAGATGAAATTTGCATTTTATCAGCTCTTTCCCTAAACTTTAATGTGTAGAGTAAGTTTAATTTTAAAAGTTTTTCAAAACTCATATAATATTTTCTAATTTTGCCACTATTTTTAGTATTCAAGATAAGCACTGATTCTTTAAAATCATCTGAATTCATAATTAACCATTTTGATTGAGATATTACTGCTTTACTTAAACATAACATATCCTTTTTAATATCAGTAAAACTTTCACACTGTTTATCTTCAGTTGTTAGTTCGGTAAATGGAATATTATGTCTTTTTAAAAGTTTTTTAAAAGTATCTCTTTGTTTTCTAAATTCCCCAGAATATCCCATCCATTCTAAAATTTCTCTACTTATATAAATTGGAATATCATCTTTCATAGAATGCCAAAATTTTTCAATCATAAAATTATCAATATTAAAATTAGTTACTTCTATAAATTTCAAAATATCTAATGGTATTAAAGAATAATCTAATGCTTTTTGTACAATAAAATCTAAATTACTAGATTGAGTAATTTCATTTAATTTAGAAATTTCCATTTATTATAATATTTTTCTTTTTAAATGATAAAAATAACTTTTTGTATTTATTGTTAAATTATGGTAAAATTTAAATAGTCATCGTCCCTTTTTGGGGACGATGACAGTCATCGTCCCCAAAAAGGGACGATGACAGTTGATAATGAAAAATTATAATGACATAAAATATAATGATAACAATCATTATATTTTAAAATGAATAGAAAATGAAATTATTTAAAAGACAAACATTTCATGATAAAAGATAATGAAATATGTTGAGGATAAAGTATCCTAAATTTTTAAACTGCATAAAATATATACCTAAGGGATCTGATATATGTATTATAGAGGCGATAGAATCTCTTGCTTACGGGAATTCAGAATCTAAATATTTATCAACGGTGTTGGAACAAAACGGAAATGATTACCAAAAATTAATAAATATTATTATAGAAAAATATGACTTACAAGTCGTTGTTAAAAATAATAAATACGTTGCAAATTATGAAGAAGATACCAAAGAAGGAAAAAAGAAAAAGGCAATTAAAGATATAATGGTAGAAAATTATTTAATAAGAATGAAAGTTGAAAAAGGTCTTTCAATTAGTCAAATTAAAAAAATATTATTTAGGATCAATTTAAGATTATTTTTAAAAATGTTACCATTAAAAAATATTTTAATAGAAGATGGTGAAATAATTTCAATCTTAGATCCAATAATTGATGACTTAGATTAAAAATCATGGCACACAAAAATTATGGGTGCTGTCGCCATTGGCATGGCGTTTGAAGCTGCATCTGCGCCGAAATTCTGGCTGACTGCGCCCAAAATTAAAAACTGATGATAAGGTTTTTATTTGTCAGCTATTTACAAATAAATATTTATGGTTTAAATGGTTTAATTTTTGCATGTGAAATACGTGAGAGCTCCACAGTTCATTTTCCAACTTGTACCTTCTTTTTAAAAAATGATTTTTTATGAAAATACAATGGAAGATATTGCAAATTCTTTAAATTTAACGAAAGAATATTTTGAATATGTAATTTCGGGATTGAAGACAGTAGAAGGTAGAATAAACAATGAAAAATTTAAAAAATTTGTAATAGGAAGTTATATAATGCGAAAATAAATATGTAATTTGTAAAATTTTAAATAAAACAGAATACAATTCTTTTAAATCAATGTTAGAAAATGAAGGAATACAAAATTGTTTACCAAATTGTAATGATATAAATGAAGCCATAGAAATATATAGAAATATAGGAAATTACAGAAATCTTGAAAAAAATGGAGTTATAGCTATTAAATTTAATTCTGTTAATGTTTAATTTTAATAGTTGAAAATTTTAATGGTTTAAGAACCATTAAAATTTTATTACCTTTAGAAGAAACACTGTTGCAAAGAAAGAAAGATGTTATAAAGGAAAAAAGATTCAGAATTTGAATAAATTAAGTTTATGAAAGTCTTTAATTGCTTTTTTCACATCCAACTCAACTTCTTCAATTGTATTAGAACCATTAATTCTTGTAACAGTTGTTGGATCAAGATGAGCTAAAGCTGTAATATATTTATTTTCAAGAGATTTTAAATAATCAAATGAGATATTTTGTTCTGCAAACCGATCTCTTTTTTTTATTCTTTCAAATGCTAATTTAGAATCAACTTCAATATAAATAAAATGATCAACTTGATAAGATAAACATTCATATAACTTATTATATGTATCAATAGCCGATAAATCAAATAGATTATTTTCAATCATCAAAGATGTAAATATATTTTTAGATGTCCATGGACATCTTTCAACGATGATCGTTTCTTTACAATCTTTAAAAGATAAATATTGATCGTATTGAGAAAATAATACTTGAAATTGAAAAGGAGTTGCGTATTTTTTCATATCATTGTATAAATTAGGAAGAAGTGTCCATTTATCTATTGGCTCTTCGTAACATTTATACAAGTTTTTCTTTAATCGATGAGTGACAGTTGACTTGCCAGCACCTATTAATCCATCAATACATATGATTGTCATTTTGAATTTATTTTATTAATTATGTCTTAAACTACTATTCAATTTTATATGGCATTATTTTATGGGATTGTTTTATAATGATTTTAACAGCTATTATAGCTGTTAAAATTTAACTTTTTCTAATTTTTTTACATAAAAGCTTTAAATCTGTCTGGTGCTTCTTTGATAATATTATGTTTGAGTGCAAGTGTTTCTAATGCCCTAGATGCTGCTTGTTCTTGTGCATCTCTTTTTAAAGTTCCAGTTCCAATTCCTAATAATTCTTTTAAATTACTATTAGGGGGGTATCGATAAATTCTAGAAGTATGTTTTCCATTTTTATATTCGTCTTCATATTTTACATCTCCAATAATACTTTTCTGTTCTGCAATTACTTCATTAAATCGTGTTTTAGCATCTACTAAATTTTCATATTTAAGAGAAATGTTAATTTTGTCAAAGAGCGTTGTTAATATTCCATTGATTATGTTATATCCAACTCCAACATAAGTGGTGTTGTTTCCTTGTTTTAAAGCAATATCTTCAATAAAAGAATCAATTAACCATTCAGTTGCACCAAAGAATGACTCGAAAGTGTCTTCTAACAAAGGTTTCTTTTTATTTGTTCTTTCATCATAAGTAGCTGTAATAAAACGCCACATATCTAAAGATTCGGATAACATCTGAAGTTGATTTTTAGAAGCATATTTTATTTTTAGTTTGGCAACAACATCAACACCGTTTGGGTTTCTTAATTGTGGAAATCTTTTGTACATGTAGTTTACAATAAATTTGTTCACACTAACATCTCCTAGTTGTTCAAACATTTCATAGTTATTTTTATCATCTGCTCCTCGACTTGTAAATGCAGTATTATAAGTATTTAACGACTCTGGTGTCGTTAAATATGGAATATATTCATCAGACATTCCTAAAGAAAGAATTGATCTAATCATTTTTTTAAAATCTTGACCTCTCTCTCCAAAATAAACTAGAGAAGGATCAAAATTTTCAATATTGTTTTCCATCTTTATTTAAATTACAAGTCTTATATAATGTTTCATTTTTATTAAAAGTTTTAAAAAACACCTTCTAGGAGATTTCATTATTACTTACAAGATATCTATCTTATGGGATCCGTTTTATTTATTTTTTATTTGAAATTTATGAATGGTTTTAAAACTCATTGAGTTTTAAAACAAAAAAGATTTAGTAGAACATACTTACACTACCTTTTCTACCAATTTTGTGTCCATATTTCTTATACAAGAGCCAGAACAGTAACAAAAGAATAGCAGCAACAATGGCATAAATAATATATCTTTGTGAATCTGACAAAGCAGGGTCTAAGATATTAAAATCTTCTTTGTAATATGGTTGATAAGTATTAACGGCAGAAGATGAAACAGAATTGTTTCCGTACATTTCTTGCGGTTCTCCTTGACGTCTGTAGTACATTTTGTGATTATTTTATTTATTTGAGATTAATAAAAAAGTCATGAATATTAACGACTATAAAGACTCGATCATAGTGGGAGTATTATTTCTACTTTTTACTAGAGATTGGTTTGATGAATTAATCTTTGGAACATTTCCTTCTTTAAAAGGAATGCCATGGATATTTTTAGCACTTAAAGTGTTGGGTATAATGGTTTTGTTTTATCTTCTTGATGCTATCATTAATGTTAAATAAAAGTCAAAAAATGGTTTAAAATTTTTTATTAATAATAAAAGGATAATATTTATTTTGACAAATTAATATAATGAAATTCATAAAACTTTTTACTTTCTTAGTCTATTTATTCATTACACTCACTAATGTGTTTGCGTTTCCAGATGGCATCATGTGTTTAAATTTAGACGGAAGCGTTGGTGGTTATGGATGTGTATTTAGACGAGTAGAAAGTTCTACTACAACACAAAGATATAATTACTGTGATTATTATGATTGCGATGAAGATGATTAACTTTTATATTAATAATCAGAATTTAATGGAACAATTCCATTAAATTTTTAATTGTTTTATCGTCCACTTCTAGCTTTTGCATCTTTTAATTGAGCAATAGCTTTTGTAACATTACTTCTACATGTTGCTAATTGTGTATTTTTGTTTTTAAGTTTTGTTTCCTCTGCTTGAATTTGTTGTCTTAAAGTATCTAACTGATTATTACAACTATCTAAATCTGTATCCAATTGGATTGGTGCAGTTAATATCTGTTGATATGGGTAGGAATTTGTTTCTTGATATGAATATGGATATGACGAACCTGTTTTACCATTTTTAAATATTAACCATAATATAACTAAAAATGGTATAAAAATTATTAATGCCCAGAAAAGTATTTGTTGATTATTATTCATTATTGATATTTTATTTATAAAAAGTGTTTTTGATAAATTAGAACTTAACGTCATTAATTAAGAAATCTACTGAGAAATTAATTGATCAAGTTTTTGACGTAGTTGTTGAACTTCTTTTTTACATTTGATTAATTTTTCTTTTTTTCCATTATGTTGATTATTTTTTTGATTATTTATAGAAGATAAAGTTATAAACAGCAATAAAATTAATACAATTATTGTAATTATTATTTCATTCATTTTTATTTTAATTATATTTTTATGGTATTAAAAATGAATCATTAAGACTGACAATAATTTTTAACAAATGGTTTTGTTTCATCGTATAATCCTAATGAAGATGCGTGATCTAATAATTCTTTAAAAATATGTTGAAATTTTTGTGTATGTCCTAATTCATCACATAATACATGTGCAATTTCGTGAAGAGTTACAAAAATAAGGCTATTGTAATCATAATAATTTGCATCTCCAGATTTCTTATCTTTAATACAAAGAAATATTTGTTTCTTGTTAATTGTAAATGATTTTGGTCCTTCTTGAAGTTTAATTTCTGCCATTAGATTTCTATTATTTAACATAGATAAAATACCTGTAAATTTTTTTCTGGTCATATGCGGAGGAGGAAATAACATTTGTAATCTTTGTCTTAAATTTCCAATAATGTATCTTGACTGAGGTGATTCCTGAACTGTTTCTGGTGTCCATCTTTCTATAATAAATTGCTGGTTATTCACTTTTTGTTTTTTTGTTGTTTTATAAATTAAATATAAAGCTGCAGAAGCCAGCGTTGAAACAATTATAGCATCTTCTATCATTTATTTATTTTAAATTTTTCTACAATTACAACCATTTTTACCCTAATTCGATTACACCGTTTCTTAAAGAATTTTTTAGGAAAATTGAACTTATATTTTCAAGTTTTAAAAATAAATAATCATAACAATGGTTAAACAAAAGAAAACTAAATACACATCACTGCCATTATCTTCTTTGTTTGAAGATGCTTCATTGTCAACAAAATCGCCTAAACGTGAATCATCCCAAGAAAAAGGAATAGAAACTCAGATTATAAAAAAGAACAAACCATGTAAATATGGAGAAGAATGTAAAAGAAGCGATTGCGTATTTTTACATCCTGGAGAAAAAATGCCAGAAAAGCCTAAGCACAAAGAAACAGAAAGACGTAAAACTCGTATGTGTAAATATGTAAAAAAGTGCAACAAAGGAAAAAATTGCCCATTTGCACACGATGAATCTGAAATTTATATTCCAGAATGTAGATACGGATATAAATGTAAAAAACAAGGAAAAGATAACGAACCTGGAGAATGTAAATTTAGTCATCCACCACCACCTCCACCACCAGAAGAAATCAAAGAAGAAAAAGAAGAAATATTTGAATTTCAAATTACAAATTTTCCAACAATGAATGGAGAAGAACCCATAGCTTTAGAATCTTCTCCAACAATGGATTTCAGTTGTTTAGCAGAAGAGGAATTTTCACAGAAATTTGAAGAAAAGAAAAGTTTAATAGAAGAATCTGAAAAACATAGAAAATGTACTATTAATGGATCAATTAATGATATGATGAAAATTTTTGAAACTATGGAAGGACAAGACATTTCGCAATATTCTTTTAATTTCTAAATTTTTTACCATCTTTTTTAATTTTAATGACTTTTAGTCATTAAAATTACTGAAAACAAAATGGTTTTTAAACATTAAATAATTTAATGAATAATTTAATGTTTAAATAATTTAAACATTATAATTTAATAAAAAATAATATATTATTTAAGTTCCATGATTTGTTGCTAAAATCATCCAATAAAGGTTGGTCTGAAAAGCAAATTTTACTTTCATCAACTTTCATACAATAATTTCTCACTCGTTTATTTGGAGGACCTAATTTAGGTACTACATTGCCATATAACATATTAACTTTAAATGACCATTGATGAGTTCCTTCATCATCAGATACAGCAAAACATACCATATTTTCAACATTTGCACAAATTCTTGGTCCAGTTTTCCACCATCTAGGTATTTTAAAATACAAATCAGTCATTGTCCATGTTTCATTCAAAAGCCTTCGATTAGATAAAGGCGGCTCAGAAAAACATACTGTAGTAGCTTTTACATTCATACATCTATTGCTCCCTTCAACAAATCCATCTGGAATAATAATATTAGGTTCAACGTCTCCATAAGTAAATTGCATAACTGTTCTCCATTTATCCAATGTAGTATTTCCTGAATGGTTATTATTAAAACATAATTTGGGAATCATGTTGATACATTGTCTTTCTCCTAAAATATTTAGGAATTGACAACATATTATAAATACACTTACTATTAACTTCATTCTTTATTAAATTTTAGATTTTTTTAAGCCATAAAAATATTGGAAATTTGAACTAACAATATTTTCTCTATAAAGAAAACAAACCATGACTGACTATAAGCACAAAATAAATGCTGAAGGTGAATATTTACCTTTTTATGGATATACTTCTGTTTCTATGTTATCATCTAAGACTTCATCTGTTCTACAAAATATCGAACAACTTATTTCACAAACAATTATTGGTAAATATTATTCTCCATTACCTCATACAACTTATCATATGACATTGTTTAATATATATTGTATGGCTTCTTCACCAATTCCACCTGTTCAAAGATGGACACTAGAAAACAAAGAGAATAAAATACCAGAAAAATTATGGTTGCCGGAAGATGTATTAAAAACAAAACATATAAAAGCACTTGATTGCTTACGAAAATTACCTTCTCATTTAAAAATTACAAATTTAGAATTTTATTACAAAAAAGGCTTAGGAGTTTGGGTTACTTTAGATGAAGAATCAGTTAATGCTGTAACAAATTTACGAAAAGAATTTTCTAAAATTTATGAACATGATGATGCGAATTTAAAACTACATATTACGTTTGCATATCTTTTTAAAGAACTTCCATTTAAAAATGGAACAAGAGAAGACAAAAAAGCTCTAAAAACAGAACTTTTAAAATTAGTTGAAATGTTAAATACATTAAAATTATGTACATTAACAAATCATAATATTTATTTATACAATTCTATGACTAATTATTTTCCAATAGATTTTTTCTTTTCATCTTCCTTTTCATCTTCTTTTCAGTAAGAAAAATCCTTGAAGTA
>JAOWCC010000049.1:71961-129604 GCA_030867875.1 Actinernus sp. WN-2022
ACCATACTTTTAAATAAGTATTCAGCTCTATCAACCCTATCCATATTATTAACAGTATTGACAGTTTCCAAATCTTTTAAAACAAAAGAAGATGTAGTTTCATTGATTGAATTACAAACTACAAAATAATCTCCACATTCTAGTTGGTAATCGTTAGATATAAAAGGTTCTACAAGTTGATACATTTCCAATGAAGATTTCATTTCCATTTTTGAATATTCTTTTGTTTTTCGTGAAATACATTTTTGATTAAATTTATACATAATTCCTTCAAAACAATCAGAAAGTTTTAAAATACTTTTATAAAATAATTCATAGTTTAAACCAGTTAATATAATATTATCTCCAACTTTATTCATTATTTTGTAAATAGTTTTTTGAAAATTTTGTAAGGTTTCCTGAAGGGAAACCGAGTTTTCTCTCCGAGAAAACGACGACGTGGGTGTATTATTACTACATAATACATCAGATCTTATTTTGTCAATGATATTTTTAAAAACAAAAATTTTCATATGAGATGACCCAATCCATTTTTCAATTTTTAACCATTCTTTAAAAAATATAGCAAGAGTTTCAACTAAATTTTCTGTATTTTTTTTCCTTAAAGGTAATATTATCAAACTTCCTATCATATCAACCATTTCATAATCATATTTTTGAAAAAAACTTTCACGATTGATACTTTTTAAGTAATCATCTACAAAAATTCTTATATGTCTAACTAGTTGTTTACTTACAGAAATATCTTTTGTTTCATCCCACCCTGTTTGTTTATCAATAGGCAACTTACTTATTAATTTATCAAATATTAAACTTTGAAATGCATCTTTTTTGTCTAAACCAAACTGATAACCACTGTAAGATAATCTTGTTAACATTGTTTTAAAATCTGTAAATTCGTCATATTGATGGTTCATATATCCCTTATTGTTATGATGAATACCTGTTAATAGAGGTCCGCCTATTAAATCTTCTGAAAAAGAAAAACCATAATCAATAATGATTGGATAATAACCATAAGTTGGTAATAATGCATAACAAATGCTATTATATTCAAAAACATAAAGCATAAAAGTTCTTTGTAAGCATTTACAAATTAAAACGTTATCAAAATGAAGATCGTTATGAATGAAAGATAATTTTTTCTGAGCAATTAATATTGCAATCATTAATTGATTTAGTAATGAATTTATAATTTTAAAATCAGAGGCTTTAATTTTTTGAATCTCTTCATTTAAAGTAACCCTTGTTTGACGTTTACCTTTAACGTTAATTGATATTAATTCAGCTAACGTCATATTTGAATTAATGTATTCAAATAATGCCATGTCTGAAAATGTTTTAGGTTTACTTTTTTTAGTTGTTAAACGCATTTTTTCACTACCAGATTTTTCTTCTATAAGAGTTACAAAAGGATTTTTTTGTCTAGGATCTGCTCTTACATTTTTAATGAGATCGTAAGGTTTCATAAAATTAGGTAAAAAAGGTGATAATTTATCTAAAGAAACAGATACCGCAAATTCATGTCTACAAAGATAGGGAGTTTCTGTTCCTATTTTATAAATAATATATCTTTCATTTTGATTATTATTTACTGTCATAAATTCTCTTGAGCTTATTTGTTCACATTCCTCATCAATGTAAATAGATTCATCACTTACGACACATTTTAAAATTCCTACAGAACCTTGTGATGTATTATCAATTATTTTTTTAAAAAATTTAAACGCTCTTAATCCATCTCTTATGACTATTTTTTTTAAAATATTGTATGATGGATAATCAACATAATCTGAATCGCTCATTTTAATAATCTATGATCACTATTTAAGTATTTTAAATAAATATACGATAAATATATAACTTTTAATAAATGACTTCAAGCTTACCAGAATCAATAGATGGTTTATATAGATTTTCGTCGTTTTCAGACGCAGTTTCATCACAAACCTCTTTATCCATAAATCCTGATACTTTGTGGTCTAAATTAAATGAATGTGACAAATGTGTTTTTTTTAGAAATATGGTTTCTAAATCTTTATACGCAACAGACTATAATAATGCAAACACTGATGTTAAAACTATTTTTGTTCCTAGAGATTCCAGAAATAATTTTTTTAACATTCAAAATGAAATAACCCCCAATGACTTTGTTTCATCGTTAACCATTCCCGGACAATTATTTATTATGCCAAAATCATCGCCTATAAATATTAAAGTTCAAAATAAAAATAAAGAATATTTATCCATTAATATTAAAGATGTTAATAAAGGAGGACAAGCATTTGTACAAGTTTTAGATCGACTATGGATTATTGTTGTCCCTAATATCATGTGCACAAATGGTATTATTCATTTAATGGAAGAAGTTTATGCTTTTGATTAATTTAATTTTTTAATTAATTTTTTTTTCATTAAAATTTGATGGATCTTTCTTAAAGATTAAAATTTATAAATTATTATAATGGAAATAATAATAGCATTCTTTTTATATCTAAATGATAAACGGAAACAAAGATTCAAGAAATCTAAAATACCTTTAATGATTATAACAAACAATGATATTATTATGTGCCCAATTTGCTATAATTATCAGGTAAATACAGTATTTTTACCTTGTACACATGTTGCTTGTTACTTATGCTCAAAAATAATTAAAAACTGTCATTTATGCAGACGAAAAATTCTCAAAACACAATTTTTTAAATTACCTTAAATTCTTCATCCATCATACATCTGTCATAAATATAAAGGTTAAAAACCTTTATATTTAAAACTTCTTTTTTTATTTAAATTTTTACTTAAATATTTAAAATTATACAATAAAATCATGAGTGGAGGTTCTTTAATAAACTCTATAGCTATAAATACAAGAATTAAAAAAATAAAAAAAAGTTTATTACAAAATTACACTAAAGAAAAAACTGATATGATCAAAATATTATATCTACTATCAACACCAAAAATTGTTATAAAAAACAATGGTTGTTTTGAAAAGCATTATACAATATGTAATTTTATTTCAAAAACCCAACAAAATATAAATGAAATTAATTTAAATTTTCATTTAAATGACAAATATTCATATTTGTCGAATAATGATAAAAATGCATGTACATGTATAAATATGGATTTTATTGTAGAACGTCTCATGATTTCTAGCGAACAGTTAATTTAACTATGACTGTCGTTGATAGTGACGTATTTAGTTTTAATTAATCTAGTCATCTATTCCATAAATTTGATTTAAAGGTTTTAAAATATATATAAAGAAAGTAAACATGAGTGATATAATAATTGACTTGTCTAGAGATAGTAAGTTTGATGAACTTGGTTTAAAACGTTTAAAGGAATCATATATGATGCCTGGAGAAACTTCTCCTCAAGAAAGATTTGCTTATGTATGTAAACAGTTTGGCACAGATAAAGATCATTCTCAAAGATTGTATGAATACACAAGTAAACATTGGTTATCACTTTCTACACCTATACTTTCTTTTGGTAAAGCAAATCATGGTCTTCCAATTTCTTGTTATCTATCTTGGATAGAAGACACAAAAGAAGGATTAATAGATACTTTATCTGAAGTTAATCGGTTATCAATGTTAGGAGGAGGAGTAGGGGTGGGTGTAGGAATAAGAACATCAGATAATAAATCCACAGGAGTTATGTCTCATTTAAATACTTACGATGCTTGTTCATTAGCATACAAACAAGATGGGGTTCGTAGGGGTTCATATGCCATGTATTTAAATATCAACCATCCAGATGTTTTGCAGTTTATAGACATGAGAAAACCAACAGGAGATCATAATATTAGATGTTTAAATTTACATCATGGATTAAATATTAGTGATGAATTTATGGAATTAATAGAAAAATGCGATGGAGGTGGGAATATTGATGATACATGGAATTTAATCGATCCTCATACTAAAAAAATAACAACTGTAGGAGCAAGAGATTTATGGCAAAGAATTTTAGAAACAAGAATGAAAACAGGAGAACCATATATTTGTTTTATTGATACTTGTAACAAACATATGTATGATTTTCAAAAGAAAAAAGGTTTAACCATTAAACAATCAAACCTTTGTTCTGAAATAATTTTACCCACAGATTCAACACGAACAGCTGTATGTTGTTTATCTTCTTTAAATTTAGAATATTATGATGAATGGAAAGATAATGATCTTTTTATAAAAGATGTAATGGAAATGTTGGATAATGCTTTAACAATTTTTATAGAAAAGGCACCTCCAACTATATCTCGTGCGGTGAATTCGGCAAAAAAGGAAAGAAGTATAGGAATTGGTGTTTTGGGTTTTCATTCTTTTCTTCAACAAAAAAATATACCATTTGAATCAGATGAAGCAGCCAAAATAAATATAGATATTTTTACAAAATTACGTTCTGAAATTGATACATTCAATCTTTTTTTTGGATCTCTTAGAGGATCTCCAGAAGATGCCGAGGGTACTGGACGCAGATTTTGTTATACAATGGCTATTGCTCCGACAGCAACTTCTTCTATTATTATGGGAAATACATCACCAAGTGTTGAACCTTCCAGAGCTAATACATACAGACAAGATACTTTATCTGGATCTTTTCTAAATATAAATAAAAATTTATTGCGTATACTTTCTCAAAGGTTAAACGATCAAGAACTAAAGGAAGTTTTGAGTAATATAATAGCTAATAGAGGATCAGTTCAACAGTTACCCAATCATTTGTTATCGGAACACGAAAAACAGGTATTTAAAACCGCATTTGAAATTGATCAAAGATGGATAATCAAACATGCTGCAGATCGTCAAATACGTATAGATCAAGGTCAATCTATAAATCTTTTTTTAAGACCAGATATTCATAAAAGGGAATTACATTTTCTTCATTTATACGCATGGAAAAGTGGTTTGAAAACTTTATATTACTTAAGGTCTGAAAAAATAGCCGATGCTGATAAAATATCATCTAATTATATGATTAACTCTATTAATTTTACAAATATTAAGGAAAGTATTAAAGTTTCGATTTTAGAAATTTACAACAAAGAAAAAATGGAAGAAAAAGAAGAAAAAATTTGTAAATTAACTAATGGAAGAAGACTTTCAGGATGTTTTGCTTGTGAATAATTTTTTTATTTTTTTTAATTTTAATGGCAAAAGTTTTAATGGCAAAAGTCATTAAAATTAATTTAATTGTAATAAAAGAATGTATCCTGCAATTATACTTATTGGCATTTTAATTTTAATTGTCCTGTTTGTTAAATTTAACTCATCAGAAGTTTATTCTTTAACTTCTGAAGTTACTTCAGAAGGTGATGATGAACATGAAACAGAAACTACTGGATGTCTTTCAAAGTTAAACACTCTAAGAGCTACTTTAGAAGCTAAAAAAAGAGAGTTAAAAACACTAAGAACAGCTCGAAAAAAAGAATGCAATGAACAGTTAGCTAAAACTCAAGCAGAAGTAGATAGAATTCAAACTAAAATTATCAATTTTAGTTCTAAAACTAAAATTGTACCTCTTCCAGGAGGAGAAGTTGGACCGCCTTATCCTCCACGAAGACCTAATCCAAGACCAGCTCAATTACCACAATTATATAATTATGGTTATTATTAGTTTTAATAATTGTTAAATTATTAAAACGAAAATTAAATAAATGGATAGCAAAACAATAGTCATTATAGTCATTATAATCATTATATTTTTTTTCTATTTTAAACAAGAAAAGTCAACCAATTGCGAAACACAGGTTGTAAAAGTTCAAAAAGATATTGACGAAATTAATTTAAAACTAAAAAAATTAAATAAATGAAAATTAAAACTATTAACTTAAAAATTGAAGAGTTGATAAATATCTACAAAAATATATTATTTGTGAAAAACAATTCTTCTCCATTTTTTACTTTTGACGAATCAACTTGTTCAGGTCACCAAACTATTCATTACTCTAGTACTGATAATCATAAGTATTATATCTTTCTTCTAGGTATTAAATTATTTCGTTGCAATAAATATCATTTAAATGTTATATTCTACAATAAAATATCAAACACAGTTGAAAGATTTGAACCATTTGGTAATGATAATAAAAGTTATTCCTTTAATATAAAAATATTCATTATAAAACAAATTTGTAATATATTTAATCTTTCAAAGAGTCCTATATACCACGATAACATTCAATCAGTTTTAAAACATAATAGTACCAATTGTGTATTTTTGTGTTTAGAACATTTAAAATTTGTTTTAAATGATCTTTTAGAAAAGGTTTCTTAGTTATTTTTTATGCTTATGGAAAATTGAAATATAAATTAGAAATTATTTTGTTTAATAAATCATAATGAATGTTATGGATTACGAAAACTCAAAGCGTTTTAGACGTAATAAACTAGAAGAAGATGATAACATTTCAGATAATGAAATGGAAAACGAAGAATGGGATGAAGGATTTGGAGCTGAAGAATTCATTTCATTTGACGAAGAACTTCCAGAATACGATGAAAATAATCCTACACCAACGTGTTTTTCAAGATGGTACGATATACAAAAATATTATTACCACGGAAAAATACCACTACCAATTCAATTACCAAAAGAAGATAAAAAACAACCTAAACAACATCCTTTAAAATGGGCCAAATTTACTGATGAAACAGAAATTGAAAGTACAATGGTAGTTATAGGTAAAATTCCTTTAACAAGAAAACGTAATGTTACCAACGAAAGCCAAAGCGCAGCCTCTAATGAAGTTATAATTGAAGGGACAAAGAAAAAGCGAAATTATGCATTTACAACATACAAAAATAAAAGTAAAAAAATTACTAAACCAAATCAACTTTGCTTGTCAATTACAAAAGGAATAGAATGTCCTCATTATTCATGTACTTATATACATAATTACTCTCAGATTGAACATTGTCAATACAATAATCAATGCAGATTTGCTTTACAAGTTGATGATGAATTATATCTCAGAAACAATAATGGCAAATGCTTAAAACGCCATATGTATGAAAGTATTGAAAGTTATTTGTTAAGACTTGAAATACCAATTTATAATTGTACATCTCTAGTTCTGCAAGTCAACCCACATGTACATTCAGACTGTAATATATTGAGACGTGTTTTAGAAAGTGCAAAAAATTGCCGCGTTGCTCCTCTGATTTGGCAAAAAAAGAAAATTTTGGAACTTAAAACATCTGATTCAGATAATGAAAATAATGACGACGATGATTGGAAAATAGATTTGTTTTAAAACATACCTTTAAATATTCTCTTATTTTATAACTCTTTTATGACTCTTAATTTTAATTTTAATGGACATCGTCCATTAAAATTTTTTATTTATAAGAGATAAATCAAGGAATAAAGAAAAATAAAGATGTCAGATACACAAGAATATAGCATTAAACCTTTTGATGCCAATTTAATTAATCCACGAGAAGATAATTTTAATACAGTCGGTGGTTCTAAAATTGTAGTTATTGGTAAGGCAGGTACTGGTAAATCTACTTTAATTCGTTATCTTTTATTTTTAAAAAGATCCATTATACCAGTTGGAATGGTTGTAAGTGGAACAGAAGATAGTAATTGTTTTTACTCTGATATTTTTCCGCCATTATTTATTCATGATGAATATGATGAAGAAATAATAAAAAAATTTATCAAAAGACAAAAATATGCCAACGAACATATTTCTGAAAATCCATGGGCTGTACTTCTTTTAGATGACTGTACAGAAGATAAAAAAATATTTTCGTCAAAGTGGCAGCAATCATTATTTAAAAATGGTCGTCATTGGAAACTTTTGTATATACTTTCTCTTCAACATGCTACAGATATTCCTCCTGCTATTAGAACAAATGTAGATGGAGTTTTCATTTTTAGAGAAACAAATGAAAATAATCTTAAAAATATTTATTTAAATTATGCAGGTGTTATTCCAAAATTTGAAATTTTTAAAGCATACATGACACAAGTTACAGGAGATTACACAGCTTTATATATTGATAATTCCGCACAAGATAATGGCGAATGGTATGAACATGTTTATTATTGGAAGGTTCCTCAAATGGACACAAGAGATATGAAATTTGGATGCCATGAATACATTGAATTTGGAAAACAAAGGTATAATGAAAAATATAATAAAAATTAAATATCTCAATTAATATAGCCAAACTGCCATATCCTTTGGATATGGCAGTTTTTGATTGCTAGGGATAAAAACATAAAATAAAATAAAAAATGAGTGTTATAGAAATTATCACAGACAGTTCTATAAATACAACAACAGATGTAGGTATTGTTAATTTAACTCAAACAGAACCTTTGTTATGTGGATTTATCACTATCGACACAGGTAATGTTTATGATTTAATATCTTCAGCTTGTATGTTTATGAAACAATTTTCACCATACAATTTACGATTATTTGAATCTGAAGAAAACACAATGACATTTATCAGAGTGAACTCCGAAAATCCTGCAAACGAAAATAATGAAGAAAAAATACAAAAAATTAAAAACAACCTTGAAATAAATTTTTTATACAATAATATTATCCATGATGAGTCAAACATATTAATAATCGGCTAATTTTAATGACCATTGGTCATTAAAATTAATTTCCAGGTAAATTGAATAACAATTAAATTTTTTTAATTAATTTTCAAAAAATGTCTAACAAAATTGATAATCAAATTGTTAAAGTCGAAAATACAAATAACGGCGGTTTAAGAGCCATCTTTAATTTAGACGGTGTTACATTAGATACACCTATTATGGGAACATGGGACAAACCTGTATTCTTTGGAAAAGAAATAGCCGAATTTTTGGGATTTAAAAAACCAAAAGACGCTCTCCAACAACACGTTAAACCTAAATACAAAACTACTTTGTCTAAAGTGTTAGAGAAAAAGGTGGACCCGAATTCGGGGTCCACCTTTTTCTCTGAAACGATATCCTATAATGATGGTAAACAGGTGATGATTTACGAACCCGGTCTATATTCGTTAGCAATGCATAGTAGATTACCTAGAGCTGAGATTTTTCAGGATAAGATTTACGAGGTAATACTCCCAGAGTTGAGAAAATATGGTCAGGTTTCGCTTCAAAACGAATTGACAAGAAGTATGTCTTTACTAGCAATTAAAGATACAGAGTTAGAACAAGAACGTCAAAGAGCTGATGAAGCTCACATGAAACTTAGATCCGAAGCTAAGCGCCATAAAGAACAAATTAAACGTACACTAGAATTTAACCAAGCCACTAAAGTTGTAGAACCCCTGGAATACATCTACATTTGCACAACCGAGTACTATCAAAGAAATCATAAATTTAAAGTTGGTGGAGTACAAACATTTGAACTTCTCAAATCAAGATTAACTCAATACAACTCAGGTGAATCAAACAGCGAAGCCCATTTCTTTATCTACGTTAGAAAAACCGTCAGTTACAGGTCTATTGAACATATTATTAAAGGTTTATTGTCTGGGTTTAGAGAAAATCAAAATAATGAACTTTACATAATGCATTGTGATTGGCTTGTTAAATTTTTAGACGCAATAATGGATGGAAATTCTGAATTTGCATTATTAGTGAATAGTAACAGAAAACAGATCGCATTAGACACTATTAATAAGGAGCCCACGATTCTGCCACCAATACAATTAGAGCAGATAGCATATATAAGAGCAGGTGATGCTCCACGAGATTTAAGTTTAATATTGGGACAAGAAATGATTGATTCTATAAAAGAAGCAATAGAATCATTTGAACCCACAGATAATACAGTAAAAAGAAAAGAGTTTGAACTATACTTGTTAAGTAAAAATCCAAATGTAAGTTTAACAGGCAAAAGAAGAGATACATGGGAGTTAACAAGGCAACTTGGTTCATCTATAAATCCAATGTGGCGTTATAAATATTAAATTTTAATGACTTTTTTGGTCATTAAAATTATTTTAATGTTTCAATTCCTTGTTCTCTCATATCTCTTCTACTTTCATCTGATCCAGAACCAAATCCTTCATCTATTCTATTGATGGAGGGTCCTTTCATTTGTGTTCTACCTACTGAATTGTTTTCGTTTTTACGTCCTATAAAATTAAATTCGCTTTGTGGAGATCTAGATTTTGAATTTTCCCAAGTACGTGGTGATACTGAACTGGGTGTTGTTCCACTTTTATTCAACCCTTTTGTATTATTAAATAATGACAATATATTTATTTTTGTCTTCTTCATTATCATTTTAGCAGCTATAAACCACACTGCATTAAATAATATTGCAAGAGCTAATCTTACTTCTACAGGCCATTTATCCATTCCTGCAGGTGTGTATGTTTTCTCTCCTAATTCAAGTAAAAGTTTTTCATAAGAATTCATAGACAACAACTGTTGTTGTGTAAACCCTTCCATATCAAAACCTATTCTTCCAAAAACCATTTCACAGACCATAAATCCTCCTACTAAATAATTTTTATATGTTTCTACAGAAGAATCAACACTTAATTGTTTTACAATAATGTCATAAGTTTTCTTCATACTTTTGTATTCTGAACGTATGGTAAAATCGGGAATATCTCTTAGCGGATATTGTTTTTGTAATAATTGTAATTTAAACATTAATTCTCGTTTTTTGTCTTCTTCATTTTCTTCTTGTTCAATACCTTTATTTTCAATTTCTTTTAATGAAGGTGGTGGTTTTATTTTTTTATCCTCGTTCTTATCAGGGTTTTCCCTAAACTTTCTTTCATTATTTACAATACTCTCTTTTCTTTGATCAATGTGTATCTTTTTATTTTCATTCTCTTCAACCCTTGTCAAAACTGGTTTATATTTTGAACTACCAATATTGGATGATTTAGGGATCAGTCTTATATCTTCATCTCTTTTTTCACCCTGAAATTTCCTTGTAGTTGGGCTTTTATATCTATCATCGTCAAAAAGATCATCATCATATAACCTATTTCTACCATTCATTCCACTAATAGAACTACTTTTTACAGTTTTAACATTTGTTACTGTTATTGTTCTTTTTATAGGTGTTTCTTCATATCTGGGCGTCGCCTTAATTTCAGTTCTTATAGGCGTATTTGATATCGAACTTTGTACTACATGAGGATCTTTTGACACAATAGTTTCTCTTTCTATAGAGAGAGGAGGTGTTGTTGGTACAAATTCTTTGCCAATACAATTTGGTTTAACTTTATTTTTGTTTTCAAGAAGTTCTAAGTATAATTGAGGAAATCTTGAAAAACGTTTAGGAACAAAACGTTTAAAATCATCAATTGGAGGTATTTTTCTAATTATGATGGTTTTCATTTTACTTAATACAACATTTTTTCTGATGAAAATTAAAGAAAGGTTTTTTAATTTTAGTATAAAGATAATTTTAGTATAAAGATTAAATAAGTTAATTAAAGAATTAAGAAAATAGTTAAAAAATAGACATGGACAGTAAATTGGTAAAAGATGATATAAAAGATGATATATTAAAAGAATGTTTAAATTTATGTAAAATAAATAATTCTGATTTTGTTGTGAATATGGAAGCAGGTCTTGGGGATATTCATCGGAAACAAGTGATTATGATGTGAGAGGAATTAAAGGAGCGAATATGTATATTCATTATTTGGAGAAAACGATAAGGGTGTTTTAGAGATTGAAATTAAATCTGATTATGAAAAAAATATGATATTGTTCTTTGGGATATTAAAAAAGTTATTAATTTGTATTTTAAAAAATGCCTATTTGGTGGCTTACTTCTGATATAGTATATTTTGATAGTGAACTAGCATTAACAGTAAAACAATTTTTTATGCAGAAAAATAATACAATTTTAGACAAAATTGTATCTCATTGTTATGGACTTATTATGCAAAAAATTTCCCAACCTGTAATTTTTAAAAACTATATTTATATTTGGAGAGCGATTTTATTTGCAGATTGTACTATTAAAACCAACAAAACTCATAATACTCAAAACATTATTAATTTGTCACAGAATGCAACCGAAGAGGTTAAAATTATTATTGATGAACTGATTGATTGTTTTAAGAATAAAAATAATTTTAAAGAAGAAGAATATAAACCAAATTTAGATCTATTAAATGCATATATTAAAAATAAGACATCTAAATTCGTTTTTGATAAAAATTGGGAAATTTTAATTAAAGATATTTGGATGAATTAATTGATGTTTTATTTAATGGATTCTATCCATTAAATAAATTATTAATAAATTATTGTGTTTTAGATAGTTGATATTTTAATGCATTTTCTAAATTAAGCAAATCAACTTTATCAATATTTAATTGGTTGACTTGATTCATAAAATGTTTAAATTTATCAACATTAGTAGAACCAAGTAACAACCATGTTTTTAAAGCTTTAATATTTACTGCTCTTTTAACAGTTCCATCATTAACCAATTCTTCATATTTAGATGGATTATTTTGTTTTAAATTTACAAGTTGAGAAAGAGTTGGTAGATTTCCATACAAAGGACAATTTTCTGGATCTAAATAATGTTGAATCATGAAACTAGAATCATGCCCTAATTTTGCATCTAATCGATCTGTTAATTTATCATAATAACTATAGTTACCATAGTTTCCTGTTTTTACCTTTTTATTTTTAAAATACACCCATAAAAATATAAAAATTAAAAATGCAATTCCTACGCAAATAATTATACCTCTATCATTCATCTTTATTAAAAAAAAAGGTAAAAAGTAGTGTTTAATATCAACTTTGAATTTTCAGTATTAAAGAAATATTATTAAAAATAAACAAGATATGTCTAAAAATAAATCTCCATTAAATGAAAGTTTTCTTTCTGAGAAAACGATGAGCGAAATGCTTCCAATGAATTTAAAAGTTTCTCAAAGCAAATTAAATTATGAAGAAAAGGTTTATATTCCAACCACTATTCGTAATAGAAAACAACATTGCTTTAGAAGATTTTTTCCATATATTGCATTGTTTCAAATCATTATGTTAATTATACTTTTAATACTGTATTTTTGTTTTCCAAATCTTTTTTATTCTAATACGATCAATTCTAACATAATCCATTCTAATACAACCAATTTTAATACAAGTTTACTTCAAAATAATAGTACAAAACTTAGTTCTAATAAACCACAAAATTATACAACACAAAAAACTGAAGTAACCGAACCAATGATTACAACACAAAAAACTGAAGTAACTGAACCAATTAATATTCCAAACGAAAATATAACAAATGCAGACAAAACAACAAAAGAGCTAGAAACCCAAACAATTATGATTCCAAGTACAGACGAAACTCAAACTTCATCAACCGAGAACGACACTGTTTCGTCGTTTTCTCTCCAATTGGCGTCAACCTCAGAAACTATCCTAGAAAATTCTGATAAGAGAGAACACGATAATGAAGAGTTAAGTTTTACAACTGAAATGGAAACAATTACTACCGAAATAGAAACCTCAAGTACAATTCCACATTTAAGATCATTAAAATCAGAGTTGTCTATGGAAACAACGGACGAGGAATAATTTTAATGCTTATAAGCATTAAAATTAATTATTTTTTAATTAATTATTTTTTTGTTCTAATAGCTTTGCTGACTAATTGATTTATTTCAGATTCTGATAATTGATGATCGTCTTTTGATTTAAAATTTCTGGATATTAATGTTTCACGGTATTGAGAAGATTCAATACTTTCAGGAACTGATTCAATGCTTTCAGGAACTGATTCAATGCTTTCATGGGGAATTAAAGGTCTTATAGAAGGCGATCCAATCATTGTTTTCGTACTTCTTTGTGGTGAAAAATTTCCATATTTTAATTGCTCTACAGATCCATTAAAAGTAACATTTTTTTCATTTTTTTCTTGTTTTTGTAATGTACAAACTCCATTTTGGCAATTTGTTTCATCTTCACTTTCATCACTTTCTACTGGTTTTAAAAATTCCCACCTCATTGTTTTATTCATTGTTTGTTTATAAGGAGAGTGAAAATTTTCTTGTGTAACTGGTGGATGTGAAGATTTGAGTTTGCCCTTTTTGGGCAAACTGACAGTAGATTGTTGTGACTGTGGTAATTGTGGTGTTGATTGTGGTGATTGAGTAGTAGGTGATTGAAGAAATGAATGCGGAGATAAATGTTTTAATATATTTGTCAAATCTAAAATTTGTTTTTCTAAAGAAGCTATTTTTGTATTTAATTGATTAACTTGACTATGAGTATAATACAAAATACCTCCGATAGCAACAACTTCTCCTATAACATGAACAGTGGTACTTGATGTAATTCCAAAGGGATAAGAATTTTTTTTATCAATTTTTTGTTCCATTATTGAAAATTCTTTATTTGCACAACAATTAAAAAATAAAGAAAGAAGTTTTTTGTTTTAAAGATAAGATTTAATGGATTAAACTCATTGATGATTGAATTAAAGCTTAAAAATTTTAAATGTTTTGAAAACAAAACATTTTATTTTAAAGATGAAATGGTTTTAATATCAGCTCCAAGTGGATCTGGAAAAACTAGCATATTATCAGCTATAAAATTTGCTTTATGGGGATCTGGAAAAACTTTGACAAAAGGAGAAATAATGCATGGAAAAAATTCTTGTTCAGTAACATTAACATATAATGATATTACAATTCAAAGAACAAAGCGTCCCAATAGACTTGTATATACCAAACAGAATGAAATATATGAAGATAATGAAGCACAAATTTACATAAACGAATATTTTGGTAACCAGCCCCATAATAACTTTTTGGAATCATCATCATTGGATAAAACAGAATATCTTGAAAAAATGGCATTTGGAAAATCAACAGAAATAATTGAATTAATGAAAGAAAACACTAAAGAAAATATTCGATCCATTAATGATGAAACAAATAATACAGAAGGACAATTATCTCTTACGAAAAAATTACTTAAGTCGGTTATCAATGACTGGAATAATCGTATGTGTTCAATAGTTGAACCTCAAATACCAGTATTTGAGAATAGAGTTCTTAATGTATCAATATACGAAGAAAAAGATAATATTGAAAAAGAAATTGAGTCATTAAAATTAAAAAATATTAATCACTCTATTTTAAAATCTAAATTAGAAACAATTTTAAAACAAAAATATGATTTAATGAACCAAATACAGAATGTAAAAAACAATATTGATGTTACTAAAAATAATTTAATTTATTTAAACGATTTAAGCACAATCTCTATAGATGATCTTCAGGAAAAAATAAACAAACTTAATCATGAAAAGCAAATATTAAATGAAAAGCATACAAAAATTTTAATAGAAAAATCTAATTTACAAAACTTTTTAAATGAAAAAAACACTTTAAATCAAAAATTAACAGAATTAAAAATAAAAAAGGAAAACCTTACTCCAACCATCGTTTTACCTTCAGAAGAAAACACCGAACAGTCCACACAGTCATTTTCACTCCTGAAAACACGAGAAACTCATGAATTGAATTCTTTGAAAACTACTTTACAAAATGATATAAGTTGCATGACTGAAATAATGCTTAAGGAATCTGTTTGTAAATCTCAAACAGATTCCTTAAAAAAGAATATTGTTAAAATAGAAGATGAAGTTGTAAGATTATTAAACATAACAAAAACTGTAAATTTAACTTTAATGAATGAAAATCTTTCCGCTTTATATCAACAATCAGACCATTTTAATAAAATAGCTGCTCAAAAAACTATTTTAACAACAAAGGTTCAAAATATAAATATTGAAAAAAGTAAGATAGAAGAAAAAATGGTGAAAACTCAAAAATGTAATGAAGACGATGTTAACAAATTAGATTTTAAAGTTCAAAAATTAGAAAAAGTAAAATCATTTAACAAATATTTGAATTCGATTAAGGAACATTTAAAACAGTCATTTCCAGGAGTGAAAACGCTAGAATTTACTGGCCATAAATCACAACTTTCTGTTATTAAAGATTTTTTTGAAGATGCATTATATACTCAAAAATTAGGTGATAACAAAGCTCCAAAATATAAATGTCCAAAATGTTTACACCCATTATCTATTCAACATAAAAATGACAAAATTAATATAGTATCATATATCGGTGAATATATTCTTGAAATAATAGTAAAAGTTAATGAATTGTTATCTGAATATAATAATGAAACTACTATTGAAGTAATGGATGATGAAGAAATTGAAAATATAAAAGATTTTAAAAAATTAATTTTAGAAAGAGAAGCTTTTCAAATTCAAATCGAAAAGCTTGAAGAAGAAATAAAAAATTTACCTGTTTTATATGATAAGTCAAATGAAATACAAAGTTTACAAAACACCATTGCATCATATAATGCAAATAATATACAATTATTAAAAGAGGAAACTAAATTAAAAGAAGAAAAGAAACTTCTAACACAAAATATAACAATGAGTAAATTAATTAATGAAGAGTCTAACAAAATTAAGGATACTTATAAAATAATGATTGGGATTGATAAAGACATTACTAATGAAGACATACAAACATATCTTAAGAAAGAGCTTTCTGACTTAGAATCAGAATTAAAAGAGAGATTAATTTTTGAAACAAATTTATTAATTTATAATGACATAGTTTCGCAAATTAAAACAATTTTAGACAGACAAACTATTATTACAGAAGAGATTGCCACTATTAAAAAATTTATCGAAGAACATTCAAATATAGATGAATTAATATATAATTTAAATCAAGAACATAATCTTTGCTATACAAATCTTTTAAATAAACATAAATATGAACAATACAACACTCAATTACTAAATTATACAAATTTATGTGTAGAATATAATGAATCTTTAAACAAAGTTGAAACTGATATGGAAACATTAAAAGATCAAATAAAAGATGATGAAAAATGTTGTTTAGAATTGCAAAAGTTACAAGAATACATGAAACAAATTGAAAGTTTTATAAAAATACAAAAGAAGTATGAATTAGAATTAAACAAATTTAATGAATGGACCAAATTAAAAAATGAATATAAAAAATCAGTATCTAATTATGAAACTATTATAAACGATTTAGAAAATCGTTTACTTAAATTAAAGAATGAATATTCTGCATCTATCACGTTAAAATTAAAAATATCTGAAGCACAAAATATAGCTCTGACTTCATTAGTAGATACAATAAATATCTATGTACAACAATTTTTAGATTTGTTTTTCGAAGAACCCATTGTTATTAATTTGACGATGTTTAAAGAAACAGATAAAAAAGGATTAAAGGCTACTCCCAGATATCAACCTAAAGTTACAGTAAACTTATATTATAAAGGTGTATTATGTCCTTCTGATTTGTCTTCATTATCAAGTGGAGAATATGCTAGAGTTTCACTTGCATTTACTTTAGCTTTTCATCAAATAAATAACAATAAGGTGACACCTTTAATGTTGGATGAAAGAACAGCTAATTTAGATCAAGATCTTAGTACATTAATCTATTCTGTTATTAAAGAAAACTTTCCAAATCAATTACTACTGGTAGTAGCACATCAAGTAATTACAGGACCATTTGATAATATAATAACCTTGCAAGATTCCAATTAAAATGAATTTAAAATTATAAAATTTATAAGAAAACAAGCTGGCTTTTAACCCTTAAGAGTGTAAAGCTTAATAAGATTTCAAAAAAAAAATAAAAAAATAAGAAACAAAATGTTACCACTATCAATGATCGTTGCTATTGGTAATAATGGCGCAATTGGATATAAAGGAAAAATACCATGGCATATTTCTGAAGACATGTCTTATTTTAAAAAAATTACCCAAGGTCATGCAATAATTATGGGAAGAAAGACTTGGAATGAAATTGGAAAACCACTACAAGGAAGACGTAATATCGTTCTTTCAAAACAATTTGTGCATAAAGATGTGGAGGTTTTTTCTTCAATTGAAGATGCAATTTCATCAGCACGTACTACAGATTTAGAACCAATAATTATTGGAGGATCTAGTATTTATACTCAAGCAATGCCGTTTGTAACCAAAATTTACTTAACAGAAGTAAATCTTACCGTTACCGCAGATACATTTTTTATATGGAATCGTAATGACTGGAAAGAAATTTTTAGACAAAAAGGAAATGCAAAAGAAATAGAATTTGTGGTTCTTGTTAGAAATGATAAACTTTAACTATAATATTTTTATTTAAAGTAATTTTACATTAAATAAATTATGGATAAAATAGAAGAATTAAAAATAGAAATACCCCAAAGGAAAACAAAATTTTCTCAGGGCTCCGAAAATTCTGATAAGAGAGAAAATGACGAAGAAGAAACTCTCAATCCAAATAAGTCAAAAACTCTGAATACAACTATAACATCTAAAGCAAAAATTTTAATTAAAAGTAAAAATTTTTGGATTGAAACATTAATTTTTGTAATTTCAGTTTTGGGAGCACTTTGTGTGGCATTTGGTATTATGTTAATAGGTTTTTTGTTATGGTTAGTGTCTAATACAATTTCAATATTATATTTTATAAAACAAAAACAATATCCGCTATCATTACAACAGATGGTGTTTTTGATTACAACCTGTATTGGTGTTTATAATAATGTTTGATTGAGGTTAAATTTTTAAACACCTAAGGTGTTTAAAAATCTCCCATAAAAGTGAATAGTGTAATTTAAAGAAAAAATATAAATAAAGAAATGGCTACATCCAATCATAAAAAACAATATACAACTTTATCGGATATTGACCATGTTTTACTTAGACCAGAGGTGATAATTGGTTCAACAGTTCCAATGGAACAAACAGAATATGTTGTTGATGAAAACTTTTCAGAAATCTTAGAGAAACAAGTATTTGTTTCTGAAGCTCTTATAAGAATTTTTGTGGAAGTACTTGCCAACGCAGTTGATAATATTCACAGAAGTAAGGGATCTTCAACACCTTGTAAATCAATTAAAATTAAAATAGAAGATGATGGAACAACTATGATTCACAACGATGGCCAAGTTATTAAAATATCAAAAGAAGAAAATGATGGGATTGAAATTAACGGTAAAAAGTGTTCAGTTTATAACCATGAATTAGTTTTTGGACATTTAAGATCAAGCTCTAATTATGATGATACTGTAGTAAGACAAACAAGTGGTAAAAACGGTCTTGGTGTTAAATGCACCAACATTTTAAGCAAGTCTTTTAAAGTTATAGGTGTTGATCCCGAAAATAAAAAAAAGTTTGTACAAGAATGGACAAATAATATGAAAGAAACATCAGGTCCAAAAGTAACAATGTCTTCTTTAAAAACTGGTTACACAGAAGTTATATATTGTCCAGATTTTGAAAGACTTGGTAATTTTTCTTCAGATATTATTGGTATTTTTAGAAAACACGTATTAGATGTTGCAATGTTAGCTTCTTCAGAAGGTGTATCTGTATATTTTAATGATAAAAAATTACCAATAAAAAAGTTTTCAGATTATACAAAATTATTCAAGTTGGAAAAAGAATCAGTTTCTATTACAGAAGAAGATGGATCATCAGAAGTTACCATAGCTTTTGTGGAAAGAGACGGAAAGAAAAAACCTATTTCATTTGTAAATGGTCTTTTTACTAAACATGGAGGTCAACATGTAGATGGGTGGACAAAACCGTTTTTTGCAAATTTGTTATCTGTCTTAAATAAGCCTTCTAAAACTTACAAGGATTTAAAATTATCATTAAAAGACGTCACACCATATTTTAGATTTTTTGTTAAATCGACAGTTGATAAACCTCAATTTGATTGTCAAAATAAAAATATGTTAAAGTCTCCATGTTTAAAATATACAATTCCTGATAAAATTATAACTAAAGTTTGCAAGTGGACAAGTGTTCAAGAGTTAAAACAAAGTTCTTTTGAAAAGTTGTTGAAAGGAAAGGATAATAATATAATAAAAACATTAAATGACAAAAAGAGACGACCAAAAGTTAGTGTTAAAGAATATGATCCAGCCAACAAAGCAGGAACAACTCTTTCTGAAAAATGTACATTAATAGTTTGTGAAGGATTATCTGCAAAAACATATGCAGTTGCTGGTATAAGTACTGGAATTTCTTTTACAGGGACTGATACAAAAAAAGGGAGAGATTGGTTTGGAATATTACCTCTAAGAGGTAAATTTCTAAATGTTAGAAATGCAAACAATGATAAAATGATCAAAAATACAGTTGTGACAGATCTTGTTAATGCTATGGGACTTACATTTGGAATGGATTATTCAACACAAAAATCAAGAAAATCATTAAATTATGGAAGCATAATCATAATACCAGATCCTGATGAAGATGGTATACACATAGAAGGACTTGTTTTAAATTTCTTTCATCATCATTTTTCTTCACTTTTTAATCCAGTTGTTTCTAACTTAAAAGATTTTCCATTTATAAGCAGTATGAAAATTCCAATCATCAAAGTTATTGAAAAACCTTTGGGAAAAGGAAGAAGAGAAATAGAGTTTTTTACACACGAAGCTTTTCATAAATTTAAAAATGAAAACAAATGGCATAAAAATCACGAAATTAAGTATTTTAAAGGTCTTGGAACGACAAAACACGAAGATGTTCCTAAAATTTTTGGAAAAAAAATGGTTGTTTTTAATATAGATGACAATGCACATGAAAATATGGAAAAAGCATTTAAAGATGAAGAGGCAGATGAAAGAAAAGAATGGCTAAAACAATATAACCCAAATGCGAGAACATTTGATTTGGATTCACCGAATAAAATATTACAACTTGACATCTCTACGTTCATCAATGAAGAACTAATTAAATTTTCAATTGAAGATTGTAAAAGAAGTTTACCACATTTAATTGACGGACAAAAGGAATCACAAAGAAAAGTAATTTTTGGATTAAAACAATGGAATGGAAAAAATAATATCAAAGTTGCCCAATTAGGAGCTTTTGTAGCACAAAAAACAGATTATAAACACGGAGAACAAAATCTATTTGACACTATCATTAAAATGGCACAAACTTTTGTTGGAGCCAATAACATACCTCTTTTAGAAGAAGATGGCCAATTTGGCACTAGACTTTCTGGAGGAAAAGATGCAGCAAGTCCTAGATATATTTTTGTTAACCAACCACCAATACTTAATAAAATTTTTAGACCAGAAGATGATCCTATTTTAAATTATACTTTAGATGGAGAACCAGTTTTTTATGCACCTGTTATCCCATTAATATGTATTAATGGTAGTGTTGGGGTGGGAACAGGATTTTCATGTAACATCCCCATGTTTAATCCTTCTGAAATAATTGATGGATTGAAACAGTGGATTAATATGAGAGAACAAGGAGAAAAACATGTATTTAAATATAAACCATGGTATAAGGGATTTACAGGTAAAATTGAAAAAAATGGATCTGGAAGGTATATTAGTTACGGTACTTTAAGTAATGAGGTAAGTAACAATGGAATGTATCAATACACTGTTTCAGAATTACCAATTAATATGTGGACAGACAAATTTAAAGAAATGTGTGACCAATACAGAGAATCTAATTTAATAAAAACATGTGATAACTACTCAGAAGTCACAACTGTTAATTTTAAAATAAGTTCAGAACATGAATTAACCATAGAAAATTTAAAACTCAGATCTTATATTCATACTTCAAATATGGTAATGTTTGATCATGAAGGAAAGATACATAAATACGAAACTCTGAATGGCATCATGCAAAGATTTTGCAAAGAAAGAATTAAAATTTATGAAAAAAGACGACAGTACATGTTACAAAAGCTAAATAAAAGCTTAACTATCTCAGAAAACAAAAAAAGATTTATGGAAGATGTTATGAACCATAAAATTAAAATATTACTTCAAGAAGATGAAGTTGTTCATCAACAACTTTTGGACATGAATTATTACAAGGATGATGAGGGAGAGTTTGATTATCTTCTAAATATGAACATAGGAGGATTTAGAAAAAAAAATGTTGACAAACTTACTTCTAAAATAGATGATCTTAAGAAAGATATTATGTGGTACACTAATACCAATGAAGGACAAATGTGGCTTAAAGATATTTTAGAATTAGAACCATTCATCTAAGTTTTTATAATTATAATAGCAAAATGCTATTATAATTTAGTTAAAGTTGTATTTGTCCATATTCAATAAATTTATTTAGGTGGAACTTCCTTCGGGACTCCCCACCATTTTAAAGCCATACGCTAATAATAAATTTATTTATAAAGAAATAATTGAATAATTAAAGCAGATGTCTCAACAAACTTTTAAAGAGAAATTTATTGAAGAATTAAAAAAACACTCAGAACACGATTTTATAAAACCATTGTTTTATATAGGAGGAGATAGAGGAAGACATTTGAATAAATATAGAACCTTGTTTGGTGAGTTTCCAAATAATATTGAACGTAAAAATTCATGTATATGTACTCACCATATTGAATAACAATGTTATATTAAAAATAAAATTACTGAAGAAATTTTAGTTGTTGGCAATTGTTGTATAAATAGATTTATATGCAACACAGACCAAAGATGTGAACTGTGTAAAGAGCCACATAAAAATCGGAAAAATAATTATTGTAACAAATGTAGACTATCTAGAGCATCTAGTATTTGTACAGTTATTGTACTTGGATTATGGATAATGAAAATTTATGGGGGAATTTATTATTATTTCAAAAATGGTTTGAAGATAAAGATGGTTCAAATGAAGACGAAGATAGTTCCAACGAAAATTCTTAAACAATATTTTGTATTATTTAAAATATCATCATATTGAAATAAATGAATTTCATAATGACCATATTTACAATAAAGATGTAAATATTACATCAGATCCTTATTTATGTTCTTATAATGATGAATGTTTAAATAAAGATTTTTCTCTGGATGACTATATCGATTTTTCGGTATCGGTTTCTGATAGTATAAATAACTTTGAAGTATGTCATACATGTGACTTTTGTTCTTTTTTTGATACATGGTTAACAACAAACAATTCTTTATTTTTTGATACAGATACATCGTTTTCTGGTGACAGTGTATCTAAAAATTTAGGAGAATTTTCCAATAACAATGTGGAAGAAAATATTCAAAAAAAATTTACAAAGTTACAATATAACAAACAAAGATTAGAAAAGAGACGTGAAAAAGAAAAAGAACGTAGATATAATTTGAAACAATTGTTTGATAAATTAGAAAAATGCTTACAATGTAAAAAACAACTGTCAAAAAATGAAATTTTACAAAAGAGCCAGACTTATATAAATTTTTTAGAATCTGAGTCTCAAAGATTAATTTTAACAAAAAAGGAACTTAAGAAAGAAAATTTTATGTTGCTTAAAAAATTGAAGTTAATGAAAAAGATTATGGAATAAATTAAACACAAAAGTATGGACTTAATTAATAATAAATTAAATATTGAAATTCAAAAGTTTTGCTTAGATTTAGAAAAAAAATATAATATAAACCATAATAATTTAATTGATTTGTGGTTTAAAAAAGAATCGACTGAATGTCTATGTGAGGTAAACCTTGAAAATAAAATAAAATTCAATCAAAAGTACAATTCTGATACAATTAAAATAATGAATATTTTATTTTTGATATGTTCAGATGGAGTTTTTGGAAAAATTGAAAACAACGACGTAAAACCCTTAACAGATGAAGATGAAAAAATTTGTGTTAAATTTGGATATAAAATTATGATTGGGTGTTTAAATGATATTCCAATTTAATCGGTCAAAAAATTATTTTTAAATTTTAATGGTTTTTAACCATTAAAATTTAAATTAAAAATTAAAATGATATTTCTTCATTGTTATAATTTTTATAATAGAAATTATGGCTCAGTGATTACGATTACGAAATATGTTATGGTTAAAGTTGTGTTGATAAATGAATAATTAATTAGATCTCATAGAACATTTTTGACAAATAGTTCATTAATCTATGGTTTTCACTATGAAGTCTATTAATTTCAGCTAAATTTTTTCTATTTTCGGCTTCAGAACTTTTAATTACATTTTCTTTAATTTGAATTTTTCTATTTGCGTCTTCTAAAAATCTTGTCAATTCATTAACTCGTTGGGTTAGTTGATTATTTTGTTGGGTCAGTTGATTGTTTTGTTGTTGTACTTGTTGTAAGGTTGACATTTTTATATCCCATTAATTAACTTTAAAAAATATATTTGATATATTTTTTATAATAAACGGCTATAATGAATTTTATAAGAGAAAACGAAACAAAGTATATATTATCTACTTATAAGTCAATGACACCTAAAAATTTAATGGAATATCTATTAGAATATAACTATGACAACGATTGTGTTTATATTTTTAATAACCTACCTAAAGAGGCAAATGATGAACAAATAAAGGTAAATGACCAAAAGTTAAAACAATTAGATGTTATGATTGAATTTATGAAACAATATAATAAACAAACTCGACAATGATATTTATCTATTAGAACATCAATTGGAAAATAAAAGGGAGTTAAATAGACAATTGGGAATATTTTAAAACCGAGATTGTGGTTTTAAAATAGAGCCCGGCAACACATTTTTGTGCCGGAACAGGTTGATTAAAGGCCTAAACCGTGATGGAGAAGAAAATAGAGCCATAAAAATTGATTATTTGTTTTTGAAGAGATTTAAAAAATCAAATGTACATTATAAAATGGAGAAAACAATGTTTGCATATTCGTGGCATCAAACAGATGATGAAACGAAAAATTGGTCAAAAAGTAAAGAATCTTTAAGAATTTATGGTATAACAGATGATGGAAAAACAACTTGTCTTATTGTTAATGATTTTAAACCATTTGTTCATATTGAATTACCATCATCAATTAATTGGAGACAAAAAATAGGCGGGCAACCTAAAGTTCAAAAAATTATGGATTATTTAAATTTTATATTAGGAGATTTAAAACCTGTGAAAAACAGAACTATTTTTATAGATAAGTATAAACTTTATGGATCAAATTATGTTCAAACATCTCCGGGAGTGTTTCAAAGAAAAAAGTTTCCGTATTTAGTTCTATTTTTTGAAAGTCGTAAACATATAAAAAATTTAGAATACAAATTAAAAAACACTGTGGATGTTCCTGGTTTTGGTAAAATAAAATTAAATGTTAGAGAAACAAACGTGTCGCCAATTCTTCAATTATGTGTTGAAAGAAATCTTCCATCTGCAGGTTGGATTGGTTTTAAAGTAGAAGGAAGAGGAGCATTAACTGGATATGGAGAACTCGTAGAAAATAAAAAGAAATTTACAGATTGCGATGAAGAATATATAATATCCAAAAACTATATATATTCTATTGACAAACACGTACCCGTTAAAACTAAAGTAATGGCATGGGATATAGAAGTATATTCTGAAGATGGTAATTTTCCAGATGCGATGAAACCTGGAAATGTTGTTTTCCAGATTTCGTGTATATTTTTTATAGTTGGAACTAGTTATAAACAAAAATATTTATTAACATTAGGAGATCCATTAGAATATAAAGAAAATAAGAATGAAGAAGAAAGTATAGAAGGTTGTGGTAAAGATACTATAGTATATAGGTTTAAAACTGAAGAAGACCTTATTATTGCGTTTTCATCTTTACAAAAACGAGAAAAGCCACATATAACAACTGGCTGGAATATATTTAATTTTGATACAACGTTTTTGTTAAAAAGAGCAAAATTACATAGATGTCTTCCAAACTTTTTATTACAAGGATTTCCAAAAGACCAACTTGGAAAAGAAAAAGAAGTTAAATGGCAGTCAAAAGCATATGGAACAACAGATTTAAAATTTATAGATTGTGAAGGAATTTTATGTATTGATTTAATGGATGCTGTACAAAAGGAACACAAACTAGATAGTTATTCTCTTAATTTTGTGGCAAAACATTTTTTAGGCTCAAAAAAAGATGATTTAAAACCAAAAGAAATTTTTATTTGTTACAGAGAAGGTATTAAGAAAGAAGTTAAAAATATAGTCATTCATCCATTATCTAATAATTTAAATATATATTTAGGAAAGGAAGAAATTCTGATAGAAAATAAGAAATTTAAGAAACCATTAAAACCTTTTTTTCGTATTCAAAATGCTGGTAAATTAGTAAGTGACGAAGACGATTCTGTATTTCATGTAAATTATAGAGGTGAAGTGTTTTCATTTTTAATAGCAGTTCATGACGAAGAAAAATATGAAACCAAAACTGTATCAGAGTTTAATAATTATAAAAATACTTATGGAACATATACATTGTCAGCTCAAAAAGCAATGGCTAAAGTAGGTAAATATTGTGTTCAAGATAGTGTTTTGGTAGCCGACATATTTGAACATTTACAAACATGGCTATCTTTTTCTGAAATGTCTAGAACTTGTACAACTCCAATAATGACAATACATGTTCATGGTCAACAAGTTAAATTTTTTAATCAAGTTTATAAGTATTGTTACGACCATAAAACGGTAACGGATAAAGAAACATATAAAGTAGATGAAAAAGAAAGATATAGAGGTGCCGAAGTTTTTGATCCAGTGCCAGGATTAAAAAGAAATGTTGTTCCTTTAGATTTTGCATCACTTTACCCAAGTTTAATTATTGCAAGAAACATGTGTTATTCTACTTTTGTAGACAATGATGATATACCTGATGAAATGTGTCATGTTATGGAATGGGATGATCATGTTGCTTGTAGTCATGATCCAAAAGTTATTCGTAAAAATGCTATTACAGAGGAGTTAGAAAAGTTAAAAAAGATTGCTAATGCTAAAAAAATGTATACCCAAGGAACAAGAACATATAAGAAAATGATGTGTTCGTATCTTGTTATGGAGAATACAAAAGAAAAGAGTGAAATGTCTAAACATTTAAAAGACCTTGATAGAGAAAATAATGAATTGTTAAATATAGTTAATAAACAAACTCCTGGTTATATAGAAAGTATAAAAAAGAAAATATCAGACTTAACATCTGAAAGATCAGAGATTACGAAAAAATTAAGTAAGAGTGTAATGTGTGTTTCTAATCGAAGATATAGATTTCTAAAAGAACCGAAAGGAATTTTACCCACAATCATACAAAATCTTTTAGATGCCAGAAAAAATACAAGAACTGAAATTAAAAATTACAAATCAAGATTGGCATTGTTAATGACAAAAGAAAACAAGTCTAAAGAAGACATTAATGAAATAACATCTATAGAAAATTTATTGCCAATTTTAGATAAACGTCAAAATTCTTATAAAATTAGTGCTAATTCTATGTATGGTGCAACTGGAGTTAGAGTTGGAGCTTTACCATTCATGCCCATTGCAATGTGTACCACTTATATGGGTAGAAAAAGTATTGTGGAAGTTTCTCAATATTTAAAGGAATTAGGTGGAAGAGTAGTGTATGGGGATACGGATAGTAATTATGTTACTTTTGACGATGTAGTAGATAAAAATGTAAAAGTTGGAACTGAAGAATTTAGCAGGGAAATGAAAAAGTTATGGAATCATGCGATTGAAATTGCTAAAACAATATCCAAAAAATTTGATAATCCAATAACATTAGAATTTGAAAACGCAATATATTTTAAATTTTTAATCTTAACAAAAAAAAGATACATGTATTATACTTGCGGAAAGGATGGAAATGTTTTAATGGATTCGAATGGAAAACCTAAAATGGGACGAAGAGGTGTTATTTTATCTAGACGAGACAATTGTAAATATATGAAAGATGTATATGCTGATGTAATAGATAAAATATTTGATGAACAAAGTGAGAACGAAATTTTAAATGGAGTCGTTGAAAAAACGTTAGATTTGTACACAAGACAAATTGAATTTACGTCATGTGAAAAAGATGAAAACTATTTACAGAATTTAATCATTACAAAAAGTGTAGGAGATTATGGAGGAGATATAGCTACATTTGAACCTGTTTTAGGAAAGAATGAAAAGGGTGAAGATAAATGGAAAATTGGAAATTATGTTGTTCCTCTCATAACCGATGAAATAATTAAAACTTGTGGAACAAATGGGCTTCCTATGACACAAAACGAAATTAAATATTGGTATCTAGAACGACTGCCTTGTCAAGTTCAGTTAGAGGTTAAAATTAAAAGAAGAGGACACAACAAAGAAGAAGGTCAAAGATTACCATATGTTGTTACAGATATAGGTTGCAAAGGTAAACAATCGGAAAAAATAGAATCTGTTGAATATTTTAAAGCACATTCTAAAGTTTTAAAATTAGACTATGGTTATTATATTGAAAGATTAATAGAACCATTGGATCAAGTATTTCAAGCAGTTTTTAAAAATTGTCAAGAAAAGGAAACAATTTATTCAGATAATTTTCAAAAAACAAAACTTTTTTCTATTTTTGAAAAAAGAGGCAAACATTCACAAGCTAATTTTACAAAAGAATTACATAAATTATGTTCTGTGACAAAACCAAAACTAATTAATGAAATTAAATCTTTTTCAAAACCAGATTTAGTATTTGTTTAAATTTTGTATTTTAAATTTTAGAAGTTAATAGTAAAGTTTAGTAGTATTTTGTTTAAATGAAATTTTAATGATAGATTATCATTAAAATTTAATTACCAATGACCATCTCCTCCCACTCCTCCTACAGTATATAAATCGTTTCCTATATAAACACCTCCTAATTTTGATTCTAGAATAGGATCTCTTGGACTATATAAACCTCCTCCAAAATGACCTCCTAATGCATTTTTAGCCTCTGCATATGGAACTCTATCTCCAAATGACCAAGCAGGACCATGAGGATACTTTTCCCATCCATATAAATAATCAGCAGGATTATATTGTACATGTGATGAGAGACCAGCATACATTGGTAAAAACGGTACTCCTGTTGGTGTGGGTGGTGTTGGTGGTGTAGGTGGAGGAAGAGGTACTTCTTTTTTCTTTTCGTATAGCCACCACAGAACGGCAACAATAACTAACAATAAACTTAAAGGGATTAATAAATTGTTTCATTGCTTTATTAATTTTATCGTAAAAAATACAATTTTACAACTTCCTAAATATAATATACAACTACTTCTATACCTTTTTTGCACAATTTATCAATGATTATATTTTTAACTATTTTCCAACACAGTCTATCAAGACCACACCCAATTTTTGGAATTGCTAATTTACAACATTTCCTTAGTAAACATTCGTTGTATAAAGAATCAATTGCATTTGAAAAATTTGCTAACGTTGGTTTTAAATAACTTTTTTCTTTAGTAACGATGTAAAAAATTAACCTTTCTTTTTGTAGTACTGCAACTTGACCAACTTCTTTTTTTTGTTGTAATAAAACTTGTATACTACCATAACGTTTTTTAAATTCTACTGCTATACCCGCTCCCATTAAAAAATCTTTAGCAACGCAATGTGCTAGAGCATAATCTATTGGAGCCGTGAATAAATTTTGTTTAATTTCTTTTAACGACATTTTAATTAACCATGTTTTTAGAAACACGATCTTCAATTTAATTTATAAAATTGAAGATGTGGTTTTATAAATTAAATTTTAATAAATAATTATGGATCTAAACAAGAATTACAAATTAAATAAACAACAATCCAGAGCATTAGCTTTGATGTGTCAAGACAAAAATATTTTTATAACGGCACCTGCAGGTGCCGGTAAAACATTATTAATCAATCATTACTGTGATTATGTTAGACAGCACGAACCTTTTAAAAAAATAGCTATTACTTCTACAACTGGAGTTAGTGCTATATTAATAGGTGGATCAACACTTCATTCTTATTTAGGTATAGGTTTAGGATATGGAACTATTGAAGAATTAGTACAAAGAATTAAAAAAGCATCCAAAGGTATTAAAGAACGTGTTTGGAAAGAGTTAACAACATTAATTATAGATGAAGTTTCAATGCTTAATCCTGTTTTATTCGATAAATTAGAAAAAATAGCAAGAATTATAAGAGGATCTAATTTACCTTTTGGTGGTATTCAATTAATCTTATCTGGAGATCTTTTACAGCTTCCAGTGGTAAAAGGAGCAGGTAATAAAAATGATCATAATATGGAATTTGTAACCGATGCTAATAGTTGGAAAAAATGTATTGGAAATAATATTGTTTTATTAACAGAAATTATGCGTCAAAAAGATTTTCATTTCAAAGAAATTCTTCTAAAAATTAGGGTTGGAAATATTGATAAACAAGTTAGATCTGTATTATCTCAACACATGAAAAAAGAAAATAATAAAAAATTAAAAAAGGAAGAAATACAACCAACGCGTCTATTTTGTTTAAAGAAATATGTGCAAGATCTTAATGATTCTGAACTTAAAAAATTAGAAGATTCAGGAAAAAAATTTATTAATTTTAATGCTCTGGTTAAAAAATATTCAGAAGAAGCAATCTTAACCAATAAAGGAAGATCCAGATGCACAGATTTACAATTTAAATTTCTTTCAGACAGATTTGTTAAAGATTCAACAACACCACAGCATTTAAGAGTTTGTGAAGGTGCTCAAGTAATGCTTACATATAATATTGATCAATTATCAGGTCTTGTAAATGGCAGTAGAGGTGTTATTATAGGATTTACAGAAATGAAATTTCCAATTGTACGATTTAAAAATCATAAACGAAACAACTTGGCTCCTAAATTGAACAAAACAAACGAAGACATTAAATCAGATTCAACCTTCCAACCCCAAGTTATGGAAAATCCTGAAACAAAGGTTTCTAAAACCGATGACGAAGAAATTAACAATACATTAGAACTAGAAGTAAGACCACAAACATGGGAAATATGTAATGATTTTGGTAAAAAAATTGGATATTTTAAACAAATACCGTTAAAAATAGCATATGCTTTAACTATTCATTCGTGTCAAGGTTCTACATTAGATAGTGCCGAAGTTGATTTATCTGATACATTTGAACATGGACAAGTTTACACTGCATTATCACGAACAAGAGATTTAAACAGTTTGGTTATTAAAAATTTATGTTTTGATAGCATAAAGTGTCATCCTAGAGCACTCCAGTTTTATGATGACATAAAATCAATGCAAGATGCAATTAGCGAAGTAGAAAATAGTTTAAGTGAATTTTGATGATGATTTTTAATTTCATGATTTAAATTTTAATGGTTAAAAACCATTAAAATATAACTAGATATAGAAAGTATTACTAAATTTTCAGATAAAGGTTTATAATGTCTATAAATTTATCAGGTAAAAAGTTATGTGATCTTCTACCATATCTGTTAAATTATCCAGTTGTTCTTTTGTGAGTGTCCTCTGCATATCCTAAAAGCTTGTTGTGCTTTCTAAAGAATCTATTTGTAACTTTTAAAGTTTTCTTTATAACATCATGTTCATCTAAACTAGTATGAAAATAAGTTTTAAGAATATAATCTTAATAGATAAAATGGAGTTTAAATTAGAAGATTTTTTTCCATTATATCCTGAGAGTTTGTCTAATAATAGTAAGACAAGATTTGAAATTGGAAGTTTAGATGTTATAAATACTTTAAAAGAATTTACAGATAACCGTCTAGATGCTATTGAAATTTTACCAACTAAACCAGGAGAAGCAACCAAACATCAAATTGTTATTAGAAGATTACTTTCTGGATATACTCAATTTGATGCTTTGTTACTTGTTCATGAAATGGGAACTGGAAAAACGTGTTCCGCTATACAAGCAATTGAACAAAATTTAATAGAATCAAATAATGGTTTATTTTTAAGAGCTGTTCAAACTACTGAGGGTATAGATGATTTTAATTTTAATAAAAACTGTAATAATAATTATGGACCGGGACTTGATGGGGCTGTTATTCTAACCAGAGGAAAAACATTAATGAATAATTTTATGGATGAACTTGTTAATAGATGTTCTACAAATTATAGTAATGGTAATAGGAATGAAATTTCCAAAACATCCAAAAAAATATTTTCTAAATTTTATTCTTTTTATACGTTTGAAATTTTTGCAAAAACAGTAAAAAAAATGAGATCTTCTGAAATTGTTAAAAAATTTAACAATAAGATTATTGTTATAGATGAAGCACACAATTTACGCCTATCAGATGTAAAAGTTAATTATGAGAAAATAGATGTTTATGGAGAAGTTCATCGATTCATACATTTGTTAACCAATAAAAAAGTACTATTGTTAACAGGAACACCTATGAAAGATGGTCCTCAAGAAATAGCTTCATTAATGAATTTAATTCTTCCTCTAACTCAGCAGATGCCCACCAATAAAAATTTTTTAAAAGAATATTTTCCATCTACAGAAGCACCAAAAGAAACATATGAACTTGGAGATGAAGAAGAATTCCTTAAAAGCGGTGGAGAAGAAATGAAAAATATTAAAAAATTTAAAGCTCAGGTGTACGGATGTGTTTCTTTTTTAAAAGCAATGGATTCTAAAGTATTAAAAGTTATGGTTGGAGAAAGAATGGGGTCTTTAAAACATTACAAAGTGGTTCCAGAATATATGTCAACTTTTCAATCTAAAGCATATGTGTCAGCATATTTACAAGATAAACGTGAGCGTGGAATTTATAATAACTCTAGACAAGCATCTCGTTTTGTATTTCCAGATGGTACATATGGTGCAGAAGGATTTCAAAATTATATTATTGAAAAAAGAGGTAGGGGAGGGAAAATATTTAGATTAAGTCCATCATTGAGAAAAGAAATAGAAAAAAGATCTTCTTTTAAATCTGTGCATACCTTAACAGATGAACAAAAAGAATTTTTATATCTTCAAAATATTAATGAATACTCTGCGGAATATGCATATATCATTAAAAGTATTTTAAATGCGACACGTAATGGAGAATTGTCAATTGTTTATAACGATTCTGTAAGAGGAAGTGGTTTAATTGTTTTAACACTTTTGTTAGAATTATTCGGATTTACTAGAAATAATGGAACTGCTAAAATGAAAAAAAGTTATGGAATTTTTTCTAATGAAACTACTTCCGTACGTGAAATTAGAGCATTACAGAAAATTTTTAATAGTGATGAAAATATGAATGGCAATATCATGCCAGTCATTTTTGGTTCAAGGGTTATAGCAGAAGGATTAACTTTTAAAAATGTAATACACGAACATGTCGTTCCACATTGGAATGGGTCTGAAACGGAACAAGTAATTGCTAGAGGTTGGAGATTAGGATCTCATGAAGCATTAATTAAGAAATGGGAACAAAATGGACAAGTAGGTAAAAAACCTCAATTAAATGTGTACAGACATGTAGTAATACCTTCTTCTTTGTTAAGTTCTGATTTGAGTTTGAATAATGCAGTAATCGCTTCGTCATTTTCTAGAGAAAACAAGGAAATTAAAAGTATTGATTTAATTATGTATGAAGTATCGGAAAAAAAAGATATTGCCATTTCAAAAGTGTTAAGATGTTTAAAAGAAGTAGCAATAGATTGTCAACTTTTTAAGAAAAGAAATGAAAAAGATTCCTCGTTTGATTACAAACGAGAGTGTGAATATGAAAAATGTTTATATGTTTGTGATGATAATGGTAATAATTTAATGAAAAACAATATCGTCAATTACGAAACCATGTATTTTAGAGAAGATGTTTTTTTAATGTTTACTATACTTGAAAATCATTACAAGACAAGATTTGTTTCTACTTTAGACGAAATTACTGAAATGTTTTTTAACAACAAAGTTCTTACACATTCAGTCACCAAACAAGAAATAATACAACTTTTATATCAAGTTGTATCAAACAACATACCTATTAAAAATGTATATGGTTACCCTTGTTATTTATATGAAAATTATAATGTATATTACCTAGTTGATCACATAATACCATTTCCTTCTTCGGAAGATATTTTTTTGGCGTATTATTCAAAACATCCTCAGCTTTATGTAAAAACAGATTCTCCAGAATCGGGCAAAGCCTCTGGAACTAATTACTATCAAAGTGTTACATGGTTTAATAATGTTTTAAATGACTATTATGAATCTTTAATTCCTCTTGCAATTAAGGATTTAACAACCTTATCGAATTCCACAAATCTTGTATCTAAAACACAAATGATTTCAAAACAATTAATTTCATTACCTAATGATGTTCAACAAAGAATTATTGAAATGACTGTTGCTGCGAGAGTCTTGGAAATATATTGCAATGTTGAAAATACATTGCCTCCCCTTCCTGCTCAACTATCAAAGGAATGGATTGAACGAAACCAAAAAAGTGTATTTTGTAAAAAGAAAACATTCAGAACAATCATTTTGGATCACTATAAAAACTATTACAGAATTGACGGCGTTGATTCATTTAAAATGGCAATCGTGTGGTTTTTATCAGATATAGTAGAGGAAAGAGCTAAAGAAAAATGTTTATATGGATCCTCATTAAATTTAAAATCTGGTTATACAGCAAGACCTCTGTGGAATGAATGGAAGATTTGTGGTAAAAAAGAACGAGTCCGAGTTGAAAAAGAAAGAAGTTTAATCAAAAAACAATACGAAACAGATCTTGGATATTATGGCCTTTGGAATCCTAAAAATAACGAATTTTGTATTCGAGATATTAGAAACCAAACAGGTAAAAAAGATAAAAGAAGTATTCATAGTGGAAAAAGATGTATTAATTGGACTAAACCTGCTTTAACAGAACTTGCTGCAATTGCAATCAATATTCCAATACCAAATCAATCTGTGTTGCCAACATTAGAAGAAGCAAGGGAGGAAATAAAAAGTAACAAGGAACTTAGAAATATTGTACCTAAAGACAATACCGACAACAATCTTTTAATTAAACTTGTATTTTGGTACAAATTATCTAGAAATGATATTTGTATTAATTTAAGAGAATGGTTTGATAGAAATAATCTTTTGGTTGAAGACAACTCATGTGGTGTTCAAACTAAAAGAAAATAAAAAACAAATTTTTGTATTAGAAAAATAAATGGATAAAAGTAGTTTTTTACTTTTTTTAATTACTACTGTCTGGATATCACAAGCTATAGCTTGTGATTCTGATTGTTTACTAAGATGTTTTGTGAAATGTTCAGTTCCTGATGAAGGGGGAAAGTGTATTCAAAAATGTTTTACTAATTGTTGTAAAAATAATATAACTAGAGACAAATTGACAGACTAAGAGAAAATAAATTTTAATACCTCAAAGGTATTAAAATTATTGTAAATCTATATCATCATTTAATTTATTAAAAATTTGTAAAAGAGCATTTTCATCATTCAATTATTTTAAATTTGAATCATATATTGCGTCATATTTTAAAGATTTAAAAGTTAAAGAAGATTAGTAAAGTATAAAATGGGTATTAAATATTTTTTTAAATGGTTAAAAACTAACCATAGTGAAAGTATAAAATGTATTGATAGACATGACAATAGTCAGTGTATTGATGTATTATTAATTGATATGAATGGTATAATTCATAATTCTGCTCAAGAGGTATATGGTTATGGAAGTTTTTCTTTTCCAAAGGAAAATGCTTGCGATAAGAAAGTTTATTCATTGGTGTGTAGACAGATTGACAGAATGGTTATACAATTCAAACCAAAGGAATTGATTCTTTGTATCGACGGAGTAGCTCCAAGAAGTAAACAAATTCAACAAAGACAGAGACGTTTTTTGGCCGCGCATGATAGAAAAAAACCAGGCACAGAATTTAACTTTGATTGTAATAAGGGAAATACAAGTAAATTTGACTCAAACTCTATTTCCCCAGGAACCGAATTTATGCATAACCTTGGAAGATATATTGACATTCATATTAAACAGAAGCAAAAACCAGCGTTTACCGGGAGGGAAACTACCGATGCTACACAAAACAACTGGAGAAACAAAGAACAAAGTTGGAGACAAAAAGATATAGCAGAATGGTCTAATTTAACTGTTGTATTCGCAAACGATAAAGTTTCTGGTGAAGGAGAACATAAACTTTTAGATTACATTAGAAAATATGGCAATTCTTATTACACATATTGCATATATGGCTCTGATGCTGATTTAATAATGTTGTCAATGTCTGCATTGACAACAACGGCTATAAAAAATATTTACGTACTTCGAGATGAATATAAAAGCCCTAATTATCTATTAATAAACATTCCGAATTTTGTTAGAAACTTAATTAAGGATGTAAAAAGCAACTGGACTGATAAATTAGATGAAAAAAGATTCATAAATGATTTTATTTTTATGTGTTTTATGGTAGGAAATGATTTCTTGCCACATATTCCAAGTATTGAAATTATGACAAACGGTATAGAATCTATGTTAGCTTTTTATACAAAAAATAAAAAATACATTACAGATAACAATGGTTTGGGTAAAATTTCTTGTCAGGACGTAGTCTTTAACTACGAAAGTCTTTTACCCATACTAAAAGATCTTGAAGGGTTAGAACAAAGTCTTTGTAATGAAAAAGTAAATAATCCTGAATATTTTAGAGATGATTTGTTAGAAAGTTCTTCTTTTTTGGTTACAAATGAATTTGGACAACAAAAGTGCGTCAATATTAACGAATATAGGGAAAAGTATATGAAAAAACACTTTGAATCCTCATCGGAAGCCTCTCTTATGTATTTAGAAGGCATGCAATGGGTTTTGTCATATTACACATTAAAAGTTCCAGATTGGGAATGGTCGTATAAATATGATTATGCTCCTAATTTAACTTCAATAATAGAAGCAATGTCATTTAAACTTGGCGGTCGAGAGAAACGCGGAGCCTCTAAAAAAGAAAATAATCAATATAAATTATTTCCTGTAAATAATTCAACAGAAGTTGCAACTTCGTCATCATCCCCCAGAACTTTGGCGGCGTTTCCAGGAGTGGAAACGACTGAGCCCCAGGAAACCTCAGGTTTTCAAAAGTCATTTTCAATGGTTTTTCAAAATTCTTTACAGAATACAAAGTTACACCCTGATAGGAGAGACAAACAAACAAAAACTTCCGATGCTATACCACCATTTCACCAACTTTTATTCATTCTTCCTCCAGATAGTTCTAATTTACTTCCTTATCCTTTATGCGAAGCGTTCACTAATGAATTAAAAATTTATGCACCAAAAGAATTGATTATCGATAGAGCAGGAAAAAGACAAGAATGGGAAGGTATAGTTCTTCTTCCAAAATTAGATCAAAAAGTTGTCACAGAATGTTATTTAAAATATAAACCTTATGTTACAGAAAGGAAGGATCTTATTAGAGATATTAAAGGACGAACTTTCAAATATCAAAATGGGGAAGTATCGTTTTTATAAATTAATTTTGTTTTAATGGCAATTGCCATTAAAACAATTATCTTTGTGAAGAAGAACAAACCATACTTCCAGTTCTTCTTCCTCTACTATTTCCTTCAGAAACACATGTAGTACAATCACCACTTAAAAACCATACTGTTGCAATAAGGCCTATAATTGAAATAACAACACTCCAAAAGAAAATAGATGATTTTGATTTATTTTCAGAAGTATCTCCTGATGTTGCAGTTGCAGTTCCTGCACCTGCAAAAGCTAGTGGAAGAGCTAAACATGCACCACAAAAATCTTCTTTTATTACTACATTTTCATCTCTTCGTTTTCTCTTAGAGAAAACGTTATTTTCAGAATCCAGAATCTTGTTATTAACCATTTTTCCATTAATGTAATTAAAATTATTCATTTATTTACATGCAAATAATGGAAGTGAAAATTATTAAATGTCATGACATGTAATAAGAGTACATTTACATACTATTTTTCTGCCATATGGATCAGGTTTTTCACAAGTATAAGATTCTACATTTAAACCTTTATGTTGTGAAGCTACTACACAGTTACTGTAACAATACATACTTGGACTATGATATGTTGCAACATTAAATTCTTCTCTTTGTTGATGAGAAGATTGACAAGCACTATTTATTGAAATTAATGCTGCTAAAACACAAAATAATTTAATATTTATTTATATAAAAAAATTCCTAATACAAGCAACTTAAAATTGAACCTTACTTTATTTTTTATTTAAAGAAGTAAAATTATTGATAAATAATGGATTCTTTAAATAAAGTGTGTTATGAACAGATAAAAGATACCTTTTATAAGGGATTGTTTGGAGATTTTCCGTTAATTGTTGATAAAAAACGGGCTATTTCAATGCTACTAAATTATGCAATTTAGGTGGAAAAAAATACTATCATTGGAAACAAACAGAGCGTTCAAAAAAATTAATTCAATATTATGAAACCCGACCACGTTAATACGTGGTCGGCCCATTGTTTTATGAAATTAAAGGAGATAATGATGATGTTACTAAACAAATAACTGGTCAATATGTTATAAAAGAATTTATTCTTGACATTGCTTCTTGGATTTCAGTAGAATTTTACGATAAATGTAACAATATAATTATAAATTATTTCGTTAATGAATATAAAACAATGGATAAAAAAACTTTACAAAGTAAAATTAATGAAGTTGAAGAAAAAATGAAAAAATTACTTGATGAAAAAGAAGAGGAGTTACAAGAAAAAATGATAAAATCAACGAATTGTTTCTATTAGGAAAACTTCAAGAAGAACGTATGATAAAACAAGAAAAAATGTTGCGTGAATTAGGTATTCATTTAGAAGATGTATCATCTCAAAACAATGAATTAATTGAAAAGGTTGATGAACAGGTAGAGCAAAATGCTGTTTTAAACTTTAAAATTGACAATATTCAAAACAAACTTGAAATAGCTGTAGAAGATAGAGCACCTCAACCTAAACAAAATTTAAAACGAGAACGTTTTATTCTTCTTAAACGTAATGATGATCATTATCCATACTATACCATAAGGGCTCAAGATATAAATGCAAGAAGTGCACTTAAACGGCAAAAAAATTTATATAATGAAGTATCTGTTCTTTTAGATTTGACTTGTCATCCAAATTCAAAAAGGTGTTGTATTTAATTTGTGTAAAGTTGCAATTAGTAAATCAAAAATAAATGAAGAGGAATTAATTAAAGCGATGGAAACAATAAATGATGAAAAACGAGACGTTTAATTTATTTTTTAATGGAATAATTCCATTAAAAAATTTTTAATAAAAATTATATAAATTCATATCCTTCAAAAACGCTTAAAGCTCTTCTTATATATAAGTCTATATCAGATTCTGATATATGATCTTTAAATTCTATTTTAATCGATTCGATTATATCTGGAAGAATAGTTCGTAAAAGTTTTTGAAATTCTTGTTTATCATTTTCATTTTCTGTTTCAATTAAATTTTCTAAAATTAAATCTTTATTTAAAGAAGAAGTTATGGCTAAATTTACTTTACCATAAAATATACTTAAAATTTGTTCATCCCAGCCAATAAAAACGCCACCATTTTCTAAAAAACCAGAAAAAATATTTGCAAATCGAGTTAAATAACCAGAAGAACAAGTATTATTCATTTCTCTCATTTCTTCTATTAATCTTTTTTCCAATTCAACCTTGTTAGAAACTTTATTTGAATTGTTAATAAATGTCCATACATAGTTCATAATATTTTTTAAATTAAAATTATAAGCTGTATATAAAGCATTATCTAAATACATAATACGGTTATATGCCTTTGTTGCATTATCTATTAACGGTTTAAAATTAGGGGGGTATTTTTCAATTAAATTTTGTAATATATTTTCAGTAAGAATCCAAATATCTTCTCTTTGAAACATTTTATTAACATCTTCAATAATGATAGTTATAGTATTTATAGCTGTTTTATTGATTGTGCTTGTATGAACGTTTTCTTTGTTATTGTATATTGTTTTAATTGTATGATTGTCAAACGATAATGAATCTAAAATTATTTTTGCTTCTTCTTTATTTTCTGAAGAGCCATATGATAACAGCATATCAGAAGCATCTGCTCTAATGTTAACAGACAAATTTTGATTTTTGCATATCTCTAACAATTTATTTTCCGCTATACACGAACACTTTAATTTTGGAACATATGATAAACTTAGTTGGCAAGTTAAAATAAAAAATTGTAAATAATCTTCGTATGTTTCATTATTTATTTTTGAATAAGAAGGGCCATGAAAATTAGATAATAATACAGATATACAATATTCTACCATAAGTGATGTAATATTATTTTCCTGTCTTTCCGAGACTAAAAATTTAACAGTTTTATATTTAAACTGAAACGTTGTAGACGAGTCTGTTAACATATCATAAAGATATAAATACACTCGTTTTAAATTTGGAAGTCCAGAATTTAGAATCACATAAGCGTTTAATTTACAATTGAATGGAATTTCTTTAGATTTGTGCATTGAAAAACACACATAATCTAAAGCTTCAAACCCTATAATTTCAGAAGGTTCTGCTTCTTCTTTTTCATAATCAATAAGGGCTAAAGCAATTTCAAGCCTTAAAACACATGAAATATCAGAACAAAATTTACATAAATGATAAAGAGTATTTTTAATAATACTGCTATTGCTTATGGTTAATAAAGAAATTAATCGTTTAATAGTTGTTTCATCACCAAATTTTACAATTGCTTTTATACGGTCATGAAGTGGTAATTCAAAATTAAAAATATCATCCATTTTAAATTATTTATTATAAAGTTATGTTATTATTTTAACCCTTATAAATTTTTATGGTAAAATACCATAAAAATTACAATTTAATTGAGTTGATTTTTAATTACCAAAAATACAATTACAATCATGGCTCCTAAAAAAATATATAACAATTTTTCTTTTCCATATAAATTGGAACAAACTGGACAGTCAGATAAATGAGTTGAAACATCAGGACAATTATATGGAATTGGAGTCCTAAAAGTGTTTTTAATAGATTCATAACTTCTAGGTGTTAAAGTTTTTTCGGGTTTTGTCGAAAAAGAAACAATTTTTTCTATTGGAGTTTTTCCAGGCATATTCATCGTTTATTTATAACAATTTACTAGTAAATCCATAAGTTTGCTTAATTTTTATCAAGAGATTAATTTAGGGTTAATAAATGAATCGTTTTGTTTATTTAATGGATAAATATGGCAATCCATATTCTTTTTCCTTAAAACCAAAATATTATAAAACATTAGTACTTTCTGGTGGCGCAATGCGTGGTGTATATTTATTGGGAGCATTAAATGGTTTAAAAATAAAAATAAACAAAATATCAACGTTTATAGGTATATCATCTGGTTCGATAATATGTTTTTTATTAAGTATAGGGTATACTCCATATGAAATTTTTATAAGTTTATTAAAATATGATAATCTCTTGACTATTAATTTAGATAAATTATATTCAGGTGAGATCAGGAATGAAGGAGGATTGTTTTCAAGTGAGAATATCTTTAAACATCTTGAAACTCAAATGCGTTTAAAAGAAATTTCAAGATCTATAACTTTTAAAGAACATTTTGAAAAAACAGGTAAAATATTAATTGTTATGGCTTTTAATATTACAAAATGTAAAGAAGATATATTTATGTATGAAACAACTCCTGATATGGAAATTTTGAATTCTTTAAAATTAAGCGCAAGAATCCCAATCATATTCGGACCCATAAAATATAATAATGATTTTTATATAGACGGAGGCGTTTGGAACAATTTTCCAATTGATATTGCAATAAAGTATCATAAAAAGAAAAGTGATTGGATAATAGCTATAACAACCTTGTTTTCAACTTACAAACAAAATATACATCAATGGTATAAATTTTCAAATATAAATATTGTTATGGTGAATGATACTCCAGATTTAAATCCATCATTAGTATCATCTGATTTAGAAAAATTAACTATGTTTAACAAAGGAGAAGAAAAAGCGAGTCTTATTAAAAAACAAAATATTCGTAGAAATAGTATATAATTCATTTATTACTTTGCATAAGCACAAGCAATGAAGAATTAACGCAGCGTTCTTTATCAAATAGTTTCCACTGTATATAATTAATCAAGTTTGAGATTATCAATTTGTTTACTTAAATATTCACTGACATTACTATCTTTGTTGTTAATTGATAGCATATTCATTTCATTAATTAAACACTCTTCTTCGTCATCGTTTTGAATACAAACTGTTTTTAAATATGATACAATATTGTAAAAATGACTTGGATGTAAAAATTTATATAAATTATGTTTATCAAATACCGACAACCATTGCTTAATTTCGTTAATAAGGCTTGATTCATTTAAAAAAATTTCTAAATTCATGTCGGTAATAGAAAATAAATTATTTTTTTGAAACCATTTTAATTTTTTTTCTATAGCTACATGTGCTATTTTGTCATCATGTAGCATAAAGACATTGTTATTTGCATAATCTGATATTGCATTTTCAATTATGTTAACATTACATTGAAAAAACTCATTATTTAATCTATATTTTTTTAACAATTTATGTAACCCTTGTTCTAATTTAAAATAATGAAAAGTTTGTATTTGATTAACAATAAAAAATTTATCAAAAGAAGTTCTACTAGCATTCATTGTCTTTAATCGTCTATTAATGTCTTTCGTACATCCTATTTTATAAATATCTAAAGGTTCATACAATTGAGTTGTTATTATATAAACACATCCAACTTCCATTTAATTTAAGATATTTTAATGATTTAAATCATTAAAATATCGTTTAAAATTATGCATTAATTTTTATTTTTTTTAAATCCTAAACCCATACCAATTATTCCAATAAAAAGTAAAATAACTGCAATACATAAAAGCCATAATTTGTTTTGTTCAACAATTACTCCACAAGAATCGTTTTCTTCAAAATCAAGCATTTTAATATCTAAATGAATTGTTGATATTAAAGTCCAATCCTTACTTTGATCTCTATTTTTAAAATCTTTTCCTATTAAAAAATTGAGTTTACAAAGAAATATTTTAAGATGGTTGTTGTGTGAATAATCTATATATAATGTATGAGGCATAGGTCCAGGTAGTTTTTCTTCATATCCAAATATTATTTTAATAAATTTATCAATTCCCAGCTTGATACTATTATCGAGAATAATTTTTTTTTCATTTTTTAATTCTTTCCAATTATTTTGTTTTTTCTTTTTATAATTGTACCATAGTGTTTGATTTTTAGTGTTTAAATATAAATCTCCATTTGTACTCATAATTGGATCTTTTTTCCCTTCTCGTATAGTTAATTTCTTTCTTTCAAACAATGTTTCATTTGTATTATTTTTTAGAATATCATTTTTACATCCTTCTTCTAAAACTCCCTTAAACATCGTTATTTTTTTCGTATTGTGGTTCCAATTATAAGCTACACATTTTGGATTTTTTAAACATCTATCGCTTGCTCCTTTAGCACTTTTAACATTTTCTATAGTTAAATTTTTTAATGCTTCACAACCATCATTATCAATATTAAACATTGTATCTACAAAACCATCAGTGAAAATAGTACGATCTGTCCAATTAAAGTACTGATAAAATGCCAGTATAGATAATAATAATGTGACAGGGAATGCAATTTTTCCTCCAACATATACGCCTCCTAATCCTAAAAAAGCTGTTGAGAAAATGATCAAACTTAAAATTTTTAACGAAAAACCTTCAACTTTACTTTCTGTAGCTTGTGAGAATTGTTCAATTAATCTAGTTACATCTTTGTTATTATTTTTTGCATTCTCAACCTCTTTTGTTATAATTTTATGAATTTCTTTTAAATGAACATTCTTGACTTTTATGTTACCCTTTCCTATATGATATATATTTATTTTAATTTTTTGATCAAAACGTATTATTAAATTTTGAATAGCCGTGTTTTTTACTTTAATTGATGTGTTTACAATATCATTTATTGTTGTATTTGCATCACCTAATTGCATCAAATTAACTCCTTTAATAGCAGCCTTGGCTGTTTGGGCTATTTTTTTATTTAGATCTTCATTCATCGAACTATTATTTAAGGCATTTGCCAAAGCATTTATATCAATACTTGCATTAGATTTCTCTGCCAAATTATTAGCATTTATGTTTCCATCACCTATCTTAATTATATTTACAAAGATACCTTGATGATCATTAAGATTTTGGTTGTTTAAAATTGTATTACTTGCTTCTTGTAAATTACAAGTAATTGTATTTGTTATATCTGAACTTACACTTGCACCCATGGTTAGTATTCTGACTTTGTTAGTAAAAATATATACACTCCTTGTAGTTATATTTATAAAACCAAAAATAAAAAAAAACATTAATAAGATTAATGCTCTATTATTAAATTTGTTGTTAAAGATAAGAAATTGTTAGTAAACTCTTTCTTTCCTATTCTAAATAAAGAAGAATATGCAGAATTTTATGGTATTATTACTTTTAATTGTTGCTGTTGTAGCAATAATGTTTGTATTGCCAAAAAATAATCAAACACTACTTTATCATATGAAAAGAAGAAGAAGGGAGTTGAAAGATCTTTTAAAAAGTAAAAAGATTATTGGAGCAAAAAATCTGATGAAATTTGTTAAAAAATATACACAAATAGATAAAACATGTGCATATGAAGGACCTATCCCAATGCCTGCAGAGTTTTCAACAATGTCTGCTGACAATTTACAATTATTAGATAAATGTGGAGCAGTTAGATCCTCTCTTAATTCTTGGGCTATTGCAACGTGGGCTGAAAATTCTGTTGTTAAAACAATGGAAAATTTACAATCAACAATGGAATGTGTTAATCAATTAAATTTGGTTCCGGATACTTACAATAGATTTCAAGAATTAGTAACAGCTTGTTTTTCATCAGTTCCAGTAGTACCACCAGTAGTACCTCCTAAAAACTCAACTTTTGTTACTTATCCCAATAATATACATAATTTACCTATGGGTGTTTATGGTTCACCATATGGTATCTATGGAATGAATTATAATTTAGGTACTTCTTATCAAGGGAAGATAGGAGCAAACGGTATTGCATTTTCTAATGGTGTTACAAATGGATTTGTATCAGATTCCCGTGGATGGAGACCTGATGATTATTTTAATTACAATGCACAGGGATCAGAATTAATCGATGGAACTAATACTTTAATGACTGCTCAAATGTTGCAACAATATGAACTTCCAAGAATAGGATTTGGACCATATATGTCAAGATCCGAAATTGATGCAGAAGTTTTACCAAAGTACGAACCATCTCAGTGGATTGTTAATAATGGTCCTGTAAGACCTTGGGAACCTAAATATCCAATTATGACAATTCCTCCAACACCTATACCATTATTAGGTACTTCAAATATGTAAATTTTTAATGGTATTGACCATTAAAAATAAATTAAAAATATTTATTTAACAATTCGATATGATACAAAACCATCTTTATTTGTAATTTTAATAACATCTCCACTTTGATATTTAAAAAATCTTGCAATTGGATCTGATTTTGACATACTTGGAAAGCTTTGAAGTATAATTTTTTTCCCATTTTCTATTTTGCATTTAATATATTTTTTTTTAAAATCTTTTGCTTCTTCATCTAAAAGTTTATTAAATAAGGGTTGTAAATGGTATTTTGTAATATTCATTTGGAGATCTTTATTATGAAATATTTCAACCTTACCTTTTGTTGTTTGTTCAATTTTTTTAACGTTGGTAGTTATACTACCATCACATATAATTGTAACACATACATATTCATTGGAAGAAAAATCAATTATTTGAGATAAAGGAGGTGATTTAATTTCTTGTGTTGTTTCTATAAATTTAGCGATTGCAAATTCTGGGTTGGTGTTTACTTTAGCTAAAATTGTTAATTCATCTTCCTTTATTATTTGCCATCCTCTTGCTTTATACATTTCTTTTGTAATCTGATATGATTTAGAGAACATTTTGAACAATTTTTAATTTAAGAATAATTCATAAAATTATTATTCAATTTTAACTTTATTATTCAATTTTAACTTTAAGATGTGTAAAAGTTAGTAACTTAATAACAAATTTCTTAAAATAAATGTATCAACAAAAATATTTTGAAAAACCAGTATATTATTTACAAAGAAATGATTTTGATGATAATGGAAATTTAATTGTTCCTGAATTAAGAAATAAAAAAGTTATTATTATGATTCAGGCAAATTATTGTGGACACTGCACAAATGCTAAAGGAGATTATTATAAAGCAGCAAAGTACATAAAAGAATTAGAAAAAAATGGAGGAACATCTTACAAAAATAAAGTAGTATTTACAACTATTCAAGCTGATGGTGATGAAGAAGGAGAGAAGGAGTTAAATCAAATTTTAGATAAAATTAAACCAACATTTGTTGGTTTTCCAGATTATGTTCTTTATGTTAATGGAAAACGTATAGAAGACGATGGACCCCCTGGTAGAAATTTTAATAACATTGTTAATTATGTAATGGGTTAAATAAAAAGAAAATATAATAAATTAAAAAATGAATAAAATTTATGTTAAAAGAGGAGATAAAAATACTCAAGTTGGTGATAAAATTGATGAAATAGAAGTTACCTTTAGATGTAAAGGTGGTCCAATAGGGGAAGTTGGTACTTTTTTCGGAAAAGTAGTTTCAAAAATATTATTTGCAAAAAGTTTATACACAATTTGTGAAAAAGGAAAAATTAAAAAAATTAAAAAAACTATTGAATTGGAAAAATCAGACATTGATGCGATTATGTTATTATTTTCAGATGAAGATTTTAATCCAGATGATTCTGATGATTTACAAATAGATGAACCTGATTGTAATGGAACTTGGACATTAATTAAAATTATATCTGTATATACACCAATAGATGAAAAAGATAACTATGATTTTTATGTTTAAATTTAATGGTTTTTGACCATTAAATTTATTTTTTTAATTATCTAATACTTCAATTCCTGACACATATGTAAATGATGTTGTTCCAGATGATATTGTTCGTAATTTGACAAAATATCCAGCCGGAACATATGTAGATAGTTGTGCTCCTTCAACTTGAATACTTGTTAGTGTTAATAACCCAGCCAATGATTGAGAATTGGATACAGACCCATTTACAATCCAAGATGCTGGAGTTGCTGAATTTGTAGGAGAAACTTCTAAATTAACAGTTCCTGTAGATGTACCTCCCACTCCAATTGTAGTAGATATTGATACAGAATAATATACAAAAGCTCCGTTTGTTGAAGAAATTTGAAAACCTGAAGCACCCGTACTTGTGGTAAAAGTTCTTGTTGTTGCTGTTGGTACTTTTGCTCCTATTAAACTTATATATAAAGTACCATTCCAAATCCATAAAGATGCATCTGTTCCAACATATAAAACATTAGAAGTTGCTGGTCTATCTGTTGGAGCAGTAGTATTTGGATTTGTTCCAGCAAACCATGAATTTGTTGTAACGGCTAATTTGGCAGCATTCCATAAACTTGCGCTAGTTAAACCAGAGTTATTAATAGAAACACCGCTATCTATAACTTGTCCTGATGCATTTAATGTTGCTAAATCTCCATTTACTGATGATGGAACTAATAACATTAATGTAGATGTGTTAACACTTAAAGTTGTTCCTGACATTTGTAATGTACTTCCTAAAGATATATTAGCAGGACTAGTAGTTGTGCTGCTAGAACCATGAAGTTGGGAAGTTCCTGAAAGATTGGCCATCTTTGCAAGTGTAATTGCACCAGCGGCAATCGTTGGGGCTGTTGCAACGCTGCCTGTTAAGTCTCCTAACATTTCAATACCTCCAATAGTTGTAGCAGTTGCTGGAGGAACAGTTAGCGTTGCTGAATTAACGCTTAACACGGTTCCAGAAATTTGTAGTCCAGAACCTAATGTTAAGTTAACTGGACTAGAACTAGTACTTCCACTACCAATGATTTGAGAATTTCCAGAAAGATTAGCCATTTTTGTTAATGTTATTGCACCCGATGAAATGACAGGTGAGCTTGCAGTTGTTCCAGACCCACCCAAATCTCCAGCTAATTGAATTTTGCCTTGAATACCAGTTGTTGCAGAAGGTGTTGCATTAGCAATTATTTGTGAGTCTACATAAGATTTATTAGCTCCACTTGTACCTACAAGCGGAGCATCTGCTATTGATATTAAATCTCCTGTTGGTATAATAATATTTCCAGACATTGTACCACCTGCTAATGGTAAAAATGTACTTGATAATGATGTTGTATTAACATTCAAAATAGTTCCAGAAATTTGTAGTCCGGAACCTAATGTAAGATTTGTAGGCGTTGATGCAGTGCTACTAGAACCAATAATTTGAGAGTTCCCTGAAAGGTTAGCCATCTTTGCAAGTGTAATTGCACCAGCGGCAATCGTTGGGGCTGTTGCAACGCTGCCTGTTAAGTCTCCTAACATTTCAATACCTCCAATAGTTGTAGCAGTTGCTGGAGGAACAGTTAGCGTTGCTGAATTAACGCTTAACACGGTTCCAGAAATTTGTAGTCCAGAACCTAATGTTAAGTTAACTGGACTAGAACTAGTACTTCCACTACCAATGATTTGAGAATTTCCAGAAAGATTAGCCATTTTTGCAAGTGTAATGGCACCAGCGGCAACCATTGGGGCTGTTGCAACGCTGCCTGTTAAGTCTCCTAACATTTCAATACCTCCAAGAGAAGTTGATGTAGCCGGGGGAACGGTTAGCGTTGCTGAATTAACGCTTAACACGGTTCCAGAAATTTGTAGTCCGGAACCCAATGTGAGATTTGTAGGCGTAGATGTTGTGCTACTAGAACCAATAATTTGAGAATTCCCAGAAAGGTTAGCCATCTTTGCAAGTGTTATAGCGCCAGCGGCAACAGTTGGGGCTGTTGCAACACTGCCTGTTAAGTCTCCTAACATTTCAATACCTCCAATAGTTGTAGCAGTTGCTGGAGGAACAGCTAGCGTTGCTGAATTAACGCTTAACACGGTTCCAGAAATTTGTAGTCCGGAACCCAATGTGAGATTTGTAGGCGTAGATGTTGTGCTACTAGAACCAATAATTTGAGAGTTTCCTGAAAGGTTAGCCATCTTTGCAAGTGTTATAGCACCCGCAGTAACCGTTGGAGAAGTAGACGATCCTGTTAGATCTCCAGAAAGTTGAATTTTACCTTGTATTGACGATGTTGCACTTTTAATTACAGGAACTGTTGCTGTTGACGTAGAGTCAAAATCACCAGATAATTGAATTTTTCCCAAAACCGTTGTTGTTGCATTAGGAGTTATATTTGCATCAACATAAGCCTTATTTGCAGCACTGGTTCCAACTGTTGGAGCATCTGCTATTGAAATTAAATCTCCGGTTGATATAACAATATTTCCTGACATTGTACCTCCGGTGAGTGGTAAAAATGTTCCTGAAAGTGAACTTGTGTTCACATTTAAAGTTGTTCCAGAAATTTGTAAATTAGAACCTAAACTTAATTGAGATGGACTTGTACTTGTACTGCTTGATCCTATCAAAGAACTTGTTGATGTTAAATTTGCCATTTTAGTCAAAGTAATTGCTCCGGTAGTTATAACTGGAGCCGACGCCACCCCTGATAAATCACCAGATAGTTGAACTTTTCCCTGTATAGATGTTGTAGCAGATGGTGTAATATTAGCATCAACATATGATTTATTAGCTGCATCTGTTGGATTGACAGGCAAACTAGTTAATGTGATAAAATTACCGCTAGGAATAACTATATTTCCAGACATTGTTCCACCTGCTAGCTGTAAATATCGTGCATCTAAAGAACCAAAATTTGGAGAAATTTCTAACCATTGATTTGTAGGAGTTGTACTATATATAAACGTTAACCCATTATTTGATGGTGTAGGATCTCCAGAAACTACATATATATCTCCGTTTACTAATGGAGGACCCACAGGAGGTCGTGCAGCTAAAGTACCTGTAGTAACTGTTCCAAGAGTTACAGTTACATTTCCAGACAAGTCTGGAAAAATCCCATTAACAGATTGAACAGCACCATTTACATTTGAAACAGGTATACTAGTTACAGCTGTAAAAGATGCCGTTCCGTTTCCAACAACATATCCAGTTAAAGTAGAATTTCCTGTTCCGCCATTTGATACTCCTAAAACTACAGTTCCGCTTATTGTTCCGTTAAAAGTTGGATTTGAAAACGTTGGTACAACGTTTAATGATGTTCCTGACATTGAAAGTGATGTTCCCAAAGTAATATTTGCAGGAGAAGAACTTGTGCTTCCAGAACCAATTAGTTTAGAGGGTGAACTTAAGTTTTCTAATTTGGAAAGTGTGATTGCACCTGGAGCAACTGTTGGAAATGTTGCCGAAGATCCTAAAAGATCTCCTGTTAATTGAATTTTTCCTAAAACTGTAGAAGTTGCATTAGGTGTTGCATTTACTATTATTTGGGAATCTACATAAGATTTATTTGCCGCAGATGTTCCGGATACTGGCGCATCTGTAAGTGTTATAACATTTCCACTGGGTACAATTATATCTTTTGAAATTATAGCACCAGTCATTGTACCACCTGCAAGAGGTAAAAACGAACCCGTAGGTATTAAACTTTCTATTTTTTGACTTGACCATAATACAGTTGGTAATGAAACCGAAGAATCATCTACAGTTAATCCAGAATCTATGGTTTGTCCTTGATTTACTCCGGAACCAAAAACAGCTAAATCTCCAGGTACTGCAGTAGGTTGTTTTGCTTGACCAGATCCTATGGAAATTGGCACGCCAGAATCAGCTATTGTTCCATCTATACCAAAAATTACTATATCGCCCGGAATACCACGGACCACTGTTATCTTGTCGTCTAAAGCGTTATTTAAATTAAATGACATTCTTTTTACTTTAGATTGAAAATAAAAATAAAAATAGTGGTTACAGTATTAATTAAGTAATTTTAAAAATGATTGTGGCTAAAATTTAATAAAAAAATTATTAAATTTTAAAGAAATTTATCCAACAATCTTTTCCAATCCTTGTATAATTAGTTTCTAACTGCATTATTTCTAACTGCATTAATATTAATACAGTATTTGCTAATGCTGTTCTATTTACAACTTCGTTTGTTATTTTTTTAATTTCGTTATAATTAAATTTAACAAAATCTTCATTAGAAATCATTGTTTTACATACAGGATCGGCAAACTTTGCCAAGTCTCTATAAGAGGTTGTATGTGACAACCTTATTCTATGAAGTGCTTTTAAATTGTTATCATATTCTTTTTTATAGTCAGGATCTGCAATGTATTTATATTGAAATTCTGAAAATTTTTTTGATATTAATTTATCCATTTATTTAAAAAAATTTTTTTAAATAAATGAACGTTATCCTTTGTGTTGCATAATATCCGGTCCCTCGAGTAGCGGTAATACAAACGTTCGTTATGTTCTATTTGACGTGGCCTGAGTGTTTGAGTGCTTATGTGAAAATATAAAGGAGAAATTTTATATTTTTAAAATTATAATTTTCAAGTTTATACTCTAAATAAAGAAAATGGCCGAGTGTTTAAGCAAAAAAATAAAACAAGAAGAAACAAAATTAAAGAAAAAAAATGACACCGTTTCTGATATTATATATATTATTGATAAAATTAGAGAGGATAACATTATGAAATATTCTTGTTTAGAACCTTATATTTCTTCATTAATAATTAACATAGAGAGGGGTCAGTTAAAGTTAACAAAATTAGAAAAACAATTAACTAGAGAAGAATATCTTCAACTAATGTCATATATTTTTTATGGTTGTATTTGCATAACAAAAGAAACATCTACAGTAGCTCCTACTGTAGAAAATGTAGATGAAAAAATGCACAAAAGGAATTTTGTAAAAATGAATAAATGGTTAACAAATTTAGAATCTTTTGGTAATTTAAGTAAGCAAGGAGATGTTTACAAAGGGTATTTTTTAGGAAAAGAAGTTGTTTTGAAAAAACCAAAAAAAAAATTTTTTTTAGAAAATACTTTAAAAGATTATTTTAATGGGATTAAATGTATTAATAGTCTAAGAATGGAGTGTCCAATGTTTGCTTATACTTTAGGTATATTAACAATAGAAACTCCAAGCGAGAGAAAAAAACTCGATGAAATATGGTTAGTAACCGAATTCATAAAAGGAAAAACTTTAAAAGAAATGTTAAAATGTAATGAATTATCATTTAAAGAATTTCTTGATATATTTGCTCAGATATTGGTTGCTTTAGAAATAGGTCAAAACAAATATAAATTTTGTCATTATGATTTGCATACAGACAATGTAATCATTGTTCCCATAACAAACAATTATACTTGTCATGTTCATGTTTACGATATTAATGTAAAGACAAAGTTTATGCCTGTAATGATTGATTATGGGATGTCGTCTAGTTCCCTTGAAAAAGATATTTCAATTGGACAACATAAAATAGAAGATAATGGAATATTTCCTTATTTATTTCCGGGATATGACCCGTATGTATTTTTGTTATTTTGCAGAGACGTTTCCAGTGTAAGTATTAAATCTGGTATAAATCACTTATTTAAATTTTATGGGGACATTGATCATATAGATTATGTTTCAACATTAAAAAATAATACAGGCAGGCAAACTCCATTATTATTTTTAGAGTATATAATTAAAACCTATCCACAACTTTCTATGGATTTTACTCCTAGAACTATAATGACCAAGTCATTATTGTTTAAAACTCCGTCTATGATGATGGCAGACTTATTTTTAAATCCGAACGAAAAAGAAAGTATATCTTCGTGTTTTAATAATGAATTAAATAATGGATTTATTTATTTTATGTTAGAATGTACTAGAAACAAATTATGGTTTGGAAAAGATAAAAATATGTTAACTATGTCTTCTTATAAAAAAATGATATCTCATGACTTAAATTTTTTGCAAAAATTTATTTCTTTTGTGCATGCGTTTCCCGGGACTTCGTCCAACCGAGGGGAAACGACGGAGGAAAAAAATAATTGGAGTGAAAGAATTGATGACTTACAATGTGCCGTTAATTTATTATTTTTAATGAAACAACTCAAAATATATGATTTTAAACCGTACAGAGAGTGGATTGATAAATTTGAGGCATCAGAAATGTATTCTTGGTATAAAAGTAACAAACCATATATTGATCGCTGTCAGAGATTAAAATAAATTTAAAGAAAGTATAATATATATAAATTAAACAATGGATAAAAAACCAACAATTGCTATATTAAAAAATGAAATTGATAAATTAAAAAGTTCCTTTGATACGGAAAAAGATGAAAAAGATACTAAAATTAATCACATACTATCTGTAGTAGAAGGATTAAGCAAATCATTATCGTTATATATTGAGGACGAGGATAATAAAAGTGACAAGGAAACAACCAATGAAATTGACAAAAATACAAATTTAGAAGACAAAGTTAATTGTTTAGAAGAAGATGTTCAATATTTAAAAAATGAACTTAAAAAGAAAGATGCTGATTGGCAACAGAAATTGGATTTGATTGTACATCAATTTACAAAACAATATGATAGTTTAAAATCGTCGTCGTTTTCTCGGAGAGAAAACTCGGTTTCCCAGGAAACCTCAATTTCTCAGTCAGTACAAAATCCAATACAAAATAATCCAACACCGATTTTACAAATTAAATTTGCAGCATTAACTGAATATGCTCAAAAACCTAAAAGAGGTTCGGAATTTTCCGCAGGAATTGATTTAAGAAGTGCATACGAATATCTTGTTCCTGCAAATGGAAATAAGTTAATTAAAACAGATTGGAAAATTCAATATCCAGATGGATATTTTGGAAAAATATGTTCAAGATCAGGATTATCGTTAAATCATAACCTTGAAGTAGGCGCAGGAATTGTTGACGCTTCTAATTTTTGTGTTATTTTAAATAACCTATCTACCAGAGATTATTATGTTGCTGCTGGAGATGTTATTGCAGAATTAAAATTAGGAAAGGAAAATTTGTTTACAGTACAATATATTTAAACTTTAATGATTTTTTAATCATTAAAGCTCATAAATTTGATTGATAATATTTAAAAGATAAAAAACTTTAAGAAAACGCTTAAACAAAACTTAAAATGAATTCATCATATCTTGAAGATGTTACTGGATTAGCTCAAGGATCTTCTAAAATGGTTAAAGTTAGATGTCAATCTAACGCATCTCCCGATTGCGTTTTAGAATGTGAAAGACAATATTCGGGAGTTCGTAAAAGAATTGAAAGAGATGGTAAATATATTTGTCAAAAATGTATTTGGGCAGTATCTTATCCAGAAAAAAAATACACAAATACCCAAAAAGTTACTGTAGAATGTAATTCTAAAATATCGGAAGGTTGTAGTATTAATACTACAATTTCTTATAGATTTTTAACAAAAAATCTGAAAAAAAATAATGGCGTGTATATTTGTGAATTTTGTTCTTTTAATTTTAAAGGTAGAAATAGTCCTGTTTGCAAATATAAAACTTTAGACGATGGATTTTTTACAAAAATTGATACAGAATTTAAGGCTTATTTGTTAGGATGGATTGCAAGCGATGGTTATATTTCAAATAACGGCTTTAAGATATTAAGAAAAGATACAGATGAGGATATAGTTAAAATATTAAAAGATGGAATATGTCCTGAATTACCTTTAATGCGTAAAAAAAATATTGGTGGATTTGGAGAAATGAATGGTATAGGGTTTAACGTATATTCTGCTCAAATTAGTAAAGATTTATGTAAACATTTGCAAATTAATCCTGGAAAAAAATCATTTACAGTAAAGTTTCCAAATATAGAATCAGAAGAATTAACATGGGCATTTATAAGAGGAATGTTAGATGGAGATGGTACTGTTAATAGAAATGATGAAACTACCCACAAGAGACAAAGAGGATGTGCAATTTCATCTTGTTCACCTTATATGAAACAAGGTATAGGGGAATTTTGTAAAATCAAACATTACATAAATGACAAAGTAATTGGTTTTTCAGGAACAAATGCTGTAGATTTTTTATCAAAAGTTTACGATAATGCGGATGAAAAATTAAAATTAAAACGCAAATATGATTTATATTTAGCACAATTAGACATGTGTAAACCAATTCCAAAATGTTACTTTGTTAAAACTAATATAAATGCTATACCTCCTTCAAAAAGAAGTTGTTCAGACGAAGGATATGATTTATGGTTAATTGAAATTGATAAAAAGATTAACGAAACAACTACACGATATGATACTTGCATTAAAATACAGCCGGAAGAAGGATGGCATGTAGAAATATTACCAAGAAGTTCTTTGTCAAATTCGGGTTATATGTTATCAAATAGTGTTGGATTAATAGATTCTTCTTATCGTGGAACGTTAAAAGTAACTCTCACAAAAATTGCAAATGATGCAGAAGATATAAAATTGCCCTTTAAAGCTGTGCAAATGGTCCTTAGAAAAAATGTTCATTATATTTGTGAAGAAACTGAGGAGTTAGATGATACAGAAAGAGGTGAGGGTGGTTTTGGATCAACGAATTAGGCACAAATGGATTTGGCTGGCTCAACAGGAATTAATTAATTTCTTTCATTTAAAATATAAAGGTTATTAACCTTTATATTTAATTAGGTTAGGTTAAAGAAAAACGAACCTTATTTTTTGTGTTTATATTAAATTGTAATACAATGGATTGGAAGCAACTTTTCATTGGATCTTTAGATGTACTTAGAAATATTTCTAAGTATCTTTCTTACAGAGATACTGTACGATTTTTGGAATCTTTAAAAATTATTGATGTAATTGATTTTATTGATGTAATTGATTTGCTTAAGGTAGAAGACAAAAATGGTTGTGGAAACTGTGGAAATATAATAAATAATGATTTTAATACAGGATATTGTTTATCCTGTATTACTTTGTGCGAATCATGTCAATATCCCGAAGAAATGTGTTTTGGAATAAAAAAAGAATGTATAAATTATGATTCTGAAATTGAAAATTTAGCTAATTACATTAGTGAAATACATGGTTAAAAATCTTTTTCTTTTGTAAAACCATTTTGGTTTTACAAAAGAAACCAATTTTTGTTATTTAAATAAATAAAATTTTATCATTAAAATCATGGACACTTTGTATTCTCAAATAAATTCAGAAATTAATATGAACGTACTTAAATTCTGTAGATTAATTTCTAAAAATTTTAATATTACAGAACCAAAAGAATTATATAAATTATGGGTAGATGCTCTTCCAAAAGAAGTTACAGAAGACATTGTCATTAAAGAAAAAATTAATATGGAAAATAATGAAGAAATTAATTTTGAAAATAATGAATAATTTTAATAACTACAGGTTATTAAAATTTATGATACAAGTTAAAGAAAAGAATAAAACAAACAAAGGAACATGTCATTAGAAAAAGACGAAGAAGTAGTAATCTTTGAAGCATATTTAGCTGGAAGTGCTAATATTTTTAAAAATTTAATAGAATTGTTATCTCAAGTTGCTCCAATTAAAAAAAGTGACAACTCAAACAAAAGTATCAAACAAGCTTTCTTTAAAATTACAAAGAATGGTATATATATTAATATTGACCATCAAAGCGATATTTTAATTAATATATCTTTAGATGCTGATAAATTTGGAAGTTATAAATATAACTTTTCTCTTCCAGAACTGCATATTGGAATAACTTTGGATATTATCAAAGATGCTTTAAAAAATGTAAAAAAAAGTGAAGGAGTAGCTCTCTGTATTAGAAAAAAGACATTTCAAACAATGCCCAATGAAATGTCTTTTTCAATATCTTCTATGGATAATAATAATGCAAGTAGAGGATTTGTAGTTAAATTTAATATTGTTCAAAATATTAATATAAATGCGATGTTAGATGGTCAAGAATTAATAGAGATGAGAAGTAATCAGTTTTTAGGTCTTTGTAAAGATATGGGAGGCTCTAAAAAGCAAATAAAAGTAATAGTTCATAATGATTCAGTAGTATTTTCATGTAATATGGTTGATATTGCAACCAAATGGTTATCTTTTCCAATAGAAGAAGAAGTATTTCAATCTTCAATACACGAAAAGTTATATTTTTTAAATCATTTTAAATCTGAACATATTAAAACAATTACAAAACTTGCAACTTTTGATGATACAATTAAAATGTCATGTGTAGACGATTCTATTGTTTTTAAAAGTTACATTACAAGGTGTACACCGACAAAGGCAAGACATCTTCCAACTGAATATATTGGAAAAATAAATATATGGGTAAAAGCAGAACCTAAAAAAGAAATATCTGATGATGAAGATGATTTGTAAATTTGTTTTGAAATTTAACGAATATTTTCGTTAAATTTCCTTTAAAATTAAACTATATAAATTTTTATCTATATAAAAATTTATATAATAGAAGAAAATATAAGAAGAAATAATGGCGGCATCATTGATAGATGTTTGTTATGAACAGACGAGTACCAACAAATGCCGTTTGTAACCAATATCCAGGAAATGGATCAAGCAAAAAGTGGAGATTGAGTTGTTGAATAAACTTCATTATAAGTAATTTTAACAATTTTTTTGGGGGCAAAAAATATTTTAATGAACGATGTTCATTAAAATATTTTAAAATTGAACCATATAAAAAGATAGAATCTATTATTTAATTACGA
>JAOWCC010000049.1:133185-147403 GCA_030867875.1 Actinernus sp. WN-2022
AAGCATAAAAAGGTTTTGAAATATAAACACTGTTTTATATTAGATTTTAAAAAGAAAAAATCATATTTAAATATGGAAAAAAATTGTATAATTATGGCAGTTGATAATTCAAAAGTTAATGATTCAGACACAACACAAGAAGAAATATATATACAAAAAGCTGTTAATGCTATGGTTGATAGAGTATCTTATATGAGAGGAATTAAAGATATAGATAAACTTAATAGCATAATTCTTTATAGAATAACCAATTTTTCGCAAGATTGTGTCATGGTTGAATATTTTTGTAAAGATGATGAAAACAATGATGAAAAATATAATATAATATTTATTCATGCAAAAGAAAAAGATGGTTCTTTGTTACAAGAAAAATGTATTAAGCCTAGACCTTTTCAAAAAATCTATTTAACAGGATCTGTAGAAAATAAAATGTTAATTCTTTGCGATTGTCTTGATATTTTGGGTGATATAAATAATTTAAGATTAAATTTTTATAATGGTGCGTGTGGATATTTAAAATTAAATAATATAGATTCAACTTTAAAACGAACATATAGTTTTAATGACGACAAACTTATTATTACAAATAATTCTAATGGAAAATCTTTTAATTTTTAATACAATTAAGTTTATTTCTTATTTTGAAGTCTTATTTTGATTCATAGAATAAAATGTCTGCAATTTTTAAAATCATTCATGAAACTAGTTCCAAATTTATGGATTCTATTTTGAGAGAAGGAAAATTGTTAACAAGTAACAATTTAAATAAAAAGTTTTTAACCGATTCTCCCAAAGGTCAAGGATCTAAAAACAGGAAGTTATGTGATTCAGAAGAATCTATAAAGAACAGAGAACATTTCTGGAAACATTGTGATGAAGCTGATGGTGTTTATTTTAGAATTTTAGAAATGGACACTCCATTAAAAACTTACACAGGAGATATTATTTTGGTATTTTCAAAAGATATGTTATATAAGTATTCTTGGATTTTAAATACAACTGAAAATTTTGGTTTTTATATTTCTTCACCTGGTTTTGAAGGAGAATCACAATTTAGTGGAGAAATAGGAACTACATATACTCTAGATACATTAAAAGATATGGATGTTAGTTCTTTTGATCCATATTCTTCCGAATTATGTGTGTTTAACAACGTTTCTCTTAAATTTTTAAAGGAAATTTATGTTAGAGAACCCGCATTTGAAGATCTACAACGTAGCGTTAGAGCTCTTAATAAGTATTCTAATGCACCGATTATTATTTTTTAATTAAAGCTAAAAATGTTATTTATAAAACAATGGCTGAAAATAAAACAACAAAAAAAATTTATATTAATGCATCTAAAGTTTCCCATTTTACTAACTTCAATAGATTCACAAAAGAAAATGAAAATATTGAAATTTTATATGAACACAATTTATGGTTACGTAAATTTTTTCATTTTACATATAAAGATCCAATTTCAGAAATTATAAATAATTTGGGAGATCTAGAAATTTCTTCTATAAAAAAAGAAGTTTGTGGTTCTACCGATTCAGATGAAATTTCATCTAAGAACATAGGAGAAAGTTCATCTGTGCATCATTTAACTGAAGGAAAAGAAAATGAAGTTTGTTCAAGTATAAAACAGTTAATTGTAGATAAAATAGATGATAAAATCAAAGAAGCTGTCAAAGCAGATTATGAAAATAGTAAAATTACAATTAAAACAAATAAAAAGTTACAACATGAAATTGAAAAAATTATTATGGTTGAAAGAGGTACTTACTTTGAATCAAAAGATATTAAAAATTTAAGTTTTGATATAAGAATAGATAACTCTTTAAAAAAGAAACAATTGTTTGAATTTGAGCACAATAACATCATTTATAAAATAATAATTGGAGGAAGAATAGATGGTTATGTTAACGAAACCACAATCCTTGAAACAAAACATAGAAGAGATAGGTTATTTAATTTTATACCAGAATATGAAATGGTACAAATGGAAATGTATCTTTATATTCTTGATTTAAAAAAATGTATTCATGTTGAAAATTTTCAAGAATTACAAAATATAACTGAATATGTTCACAATGATGTCTTTTTAGACGAAATCAAAAGTCAAATGAAACAATACTTTATTGAATTTTTAGATAAGTACATTAATAATCAAAATACAATTAAAAAACAAGCATCAAAAATTAATGCAACAAAAGATCAACTAATTTTAGAATTTGAAAAATATATACAAACGTTATCTGTAGACGAAAATGAAATAAATCGAAAAGAGTTGTTTGATAACCTTTCAAAATTATATAATTTTAATAAAAACAATGCTTGGATTTGGTTAAAAGAATTTATAAATAACAGCGATAAACAAATTATTTTAAAATATAGATAATCGAAAGATGATAATCAAAAGATTGAAAAAAAGTAATTTTAATGCTAAGATAGCATTAAAATTAAAAATTATCGATATTTTAAAATAAATGTTTTTTCTTCTTGATTTTCTATAAATTCTTTTAACCAAACCCATGCATCATTTCTATTAAAATTATACAATCTAGAAAGGTCATCAAACAATTCTTTTCTATTTATTTCATTTTCGTCTACAGATAACGTCTGTATATATTTTTCAAATTCTTTAATTAATTGAGCCTTTGTGGCCTTTCCTTGAATTATCGTAGTATCCACATTTTTGCCAAATTCAACTCTCGTTATTTTAAATGTACTTTGAGGTATCGCGTCTGGAATTAAAGGTACAGCATCATCTTCAAATTCGTCCACTATATCCTTTAACATTGCATTAAGCGTTGAAACTTCAATCGTATAATTTTGACAAATTAATTCAATGACTTTTAGTAATTTTCTATAAGGCATTATATAAATTTCTTTATCTTTTTTATCCCTGAATTTACCAATTATATCTTCGATTCTTCCTTCTGCTTTCCTAAAATCTGCAACATCTATCAAATTACAAAAATACCATTCATCCCCAGATGCACTCCTTCCATTGTAATCAGATAATCTTCCTCTTAATCTACGTCTTCCTTCTACACCTCCAACTTTGAAACGATGTTGAGCTGCATACGATACAGATGTTGATATATAAATAAGTTGTGTAATTGTTCTTTCTTTTTGTGTAATAGTTATCTCTTTTAGACGAAGCATCTTTCGTAGTGCTTTTTCTTTCTCATTTTCAATTTTAATTTTCTCTTCCTCAACTTTTTTTAACATCGAACGAGTTTGAATACCTTTTTCTTTTTCACTCTCTAACTCTTCATCTTTTATTGCTAATAATAACATACTTTTATTTAATTTATCTTCATTAATTGATCTTTCTAAATCAGATTTTTTTCTTAGCCAATTTACTTGATATTCAGCATAATCAAAACATGCCTCTTCTAAATTTAAATAGTAATCTCGAATAACCTCTGCGTTTTTTGTATTTAATCTAAGAATTGCTTTTTTAAAATTACGCATCTCAAGAGTTATCCATCTCTTTTGTTTTATTTGTTTTTTATCTGTTTGTTCTATTTCATATATCATTGACGGGTGTTCTAAAAATCTATCATCGTTGTGGTATATTTCTTCATATGGAATGTTATTATTGTCAAGCAATCTTTTAAAATTTTGACGTTGTAATTTGTATTCACCACTATAACCCATCCATTCTAAAAGACGGGTAGTAATGATACTACCCGTCTTTTTGCTTAACGGATACCATAATTCTTGAAACCATTTACTGTTAAGATCAATAGCAATATTTTTATCTTTAATATATGTAAACAAATCTGTCATGACTTCCATTGTATATTTTAAAAATAATTAAAAAATTTTAATTGTTATTCAATTTACCTGGAAATATAATTTTTGAATTTGAAATTATCCTTCATATCCCAACCAATTAAAAAGCAGGGGGTCTTTTGACCCCCTGCTTTTTGCGGTACCCACTTTTGTAATTTCAGCTTATCTTTCACATGTAAGCAGGGTACTCCCAAGGATACCCTGCTTTTTGCAAACTCTTATATCAATAAAATAATTTTAATGCTAGTTATGGCATTAAAATTTAAACTAATAATCTCCCATCATTCTATATCCATATCTACTTGGACCTGGTACTATTGGATCTTGCCCCATAATTTCAGCTCTAGCCCAAAGGGCTTGTTTAAGACGCTGATCTTCTGCATTCTGACCATATAATTGAGAATATGGCATACCATATTCTCTTGGAACAACGCTAAATGCCCACAATGGCATATTATTAAAAGGTCCGGGCTGTGTAGCATTAAATCTAAGATCTCCTGGAAGATCGTCTATATCTTCGGGACCAATTCCATATCCTGCTCGTGGCCATCCATTTAAATTAACGGGTGCTCTATAATTATTTAATCCACAGCTTCCGTTTCCACCGTTTCCGTTTCCGCCGTTTCCATTGCTTCCGTACTGTGCGCTTGTTCCGTTTGTTCCAAAACCTTCACGAATATACGCAGATTCTTGTTGTCCAAATCCAAATCCTTCTATTGTTTCATCATTTAACATTCCACGGGGAGACAAGTTAATGTACTCATAATAATGTGGTCTCGAGACAGTATTTTCTATATAAATACGATCTTCTGGCGTATTACAACCAGCTGATTTTGTCATAAAAGAATCAGGACATATAGCTCTCCCAGTTAGGTCAGTACCTAAAAATGGCGGGCACATCTTTTTATCTGGAAATCCCAAAAATCTATCGCTCTCGATTCTATCAGCATTACCAGTATTAACTTTACATGTTCTAATGGATGATTCCAAAGAAGTATAACCTCCTGACATATTAAATTGCTTTTATTGAACTATAAATTTTTTGTTAGTTTGATGTAATACCTAGTTAAATATTCAGTATCTACATTTTATTTAATTATACATGTAAAAGGTAATAAAAATGAAGGTATAAAAAAATTTTATCTATAATTATAAGCTTATTTTAAAAATGAATAAAATAAAATGTGCCAAAGGTTGTTGTATTTTAAATTTTACAAATGAAATTCATCATTTTAAAAATAAAAATATATCTAAAAATTCACACAGAGAATCTGCAGGTATAGCAATAATTGTTGATGAAAATATTGATAAAAAAATTTTGATTACGCAATCATATAATAATTTATGGGGAATACCAAAAGGTAAAAAGGAAAGTAATGAAACTTTATTGGAATGCGCATCTAGAGAAGTTGTTGAAGAATCTGGAATAAAAGTGGATGTATCAAGTTTAAAATCGTGTGAAGAAATAATTTTTATACCTAATTATGATAAAAAATTAACTATTCATATATTCAAATATTTTCTTCCATTTGTTGACTATATATCATATTCAATGAATAATCTTTGTTTAAAAGACTTACATGACGATTCTACAGGATTTGGATGGATAAATTTAAAATGTTTAAATGAAATTACTAAAGCTAAAACAATTAAATTAAATTCGTTGACAAAATATATATTAAGAAAAATATAAAATTTAATGGACTAAGTCCATTAAATTTTTTAAGATTTGGTATGATTTTTTAAGATTTTTTAAGTAGTCTATGGTAGTCTTGCTATAATTTTATTATAAATTGGTGTTCTGCATTTAGGACATTTTTCGTCGTTTGAGTTTGCACCAGAGGTTTCCCGGAGGGAAACCTCTGGGCAAACTAAATTAAGCGAACAAGGGTTGCACATTATAAGATGTCCACAAGGTATTGTTAATATTTGAACTTGATTTGTTAAACAAATAATACATGTAAGGTTTTTAGAAAGAGTTATTAATTTATCTTCAACTTGGTTAAATTTTTCTTTATCATTTTTATTTAATATTTCAATTTCTGGAGTTATATCAATAATTTCAACTTCCAAATTTTGTTTCAAATTTTGTTTTTTTGTTACTTGAACTTCTTCATAATAATTTTCTTCATATTCGTCATAGAAATCGTCGTCGTCGTCTAAATCACGATCTGAATCGTCATCAGACCAATGAGGATCTGATCTTTCATCATAATAATCTGAATCTGGATATTCATTGTCTAAGTCAGAAGGATATTCATTTATTTCATCTTCTTCGTTATCTTCATTATCAACTTTATCTTCATTATCAACTTCTTCTTGAAAATCTTCTTCTTGAAAATCTTCTAAATATTTTTCATCGCCAGTTTCACCGGGCAACGGATTATCATCATAAAAAATTGCATCCATAATGCTTTATTATATAAATGTACATGGTAAAGTATGTTCATTTTACCGTTAAGTTTAGTCATAGGAAAATTGAATGCGTGTTTTAACTATAAGAACAAAAAAATAACCATTACAATGGAAAACAAAAATAACTTTGATTTGTATGACGAAGAAAACATCGAAGAGGAGGAAGAAATTGAAAACCAGATGCGAGATATTTCTTTATCTGGTTTTAAACTAACATCCAACGAAAAAACTCTTTTAAACACTTCAACTTCAACTTTGGTTCCATTGCCCTCAACTTCTAATTTAGAAGACCCTGGAAACTCTACTGTTATTCCAAACTCTACTGTTGTTCCACTTAATAAGGATAGGAAAATTGAACATCCAAATCAATTTGGTGACTTAAAGACAACAAATCACTTGACAAAGATGAACTCTAACATAATGCAAAGTATTGCTGAAATCTTCAATGCGGAAATCTTAAAATTCGCAAAGAGGGTTAACGCAGAATATCCAACAGTTCCAGTTGAGGGCATGCTAGCAATTTGGTGCAAGCAACAAGACATGCCACTATCAACATTTGAAGTTTTGGAAGGCAAAGAAGAGGTTTACAACAATATTGACAACGAAGATGATGAACCTATTCCGGTTGTTAAGAAAGCTCCACCTAAGAAAAAAGTAGTTAAAAAGGTGGTTAAAAAACCAGTAGAAGCTGAGGTAAGGGATGACGAAGATGTCGAGCAAGAAAATGAAGTTGAGAATGGAGCGGTCGAAATTACATCCGATGCAGAAGACGATAGAAGGTCTAGTGATGAGGAAGTTGAGCACGCTAAACCAGTTAAAAAAGCTGCTGCTAAAAAGAAATCGCCTGCCGCTAAAAAAGAAAAAGAACCAAGCAAAGAATGTCAACATATGTATGTTAAAGGTAAAAATGCGGGTACAAAATGTACTACAACTGTCAAAGGAGAAGGAAACTACTGTAGCAAACATAAATCTAAAGCTGCTTAAAAAATCTTCATCATTCATTAATCAATCATTTCATTATTTATATTTTAACGGGCAGTGGCCTTTTAAAATATTAATTTTAAGGAAAATTGAATCTTTAATTTTGAAAGATGGTATAAAATTAGGTCTTTATGACAAGATGGTGAAGCCTAAAACTAAGATTTCAAAGCAAAAGTTTTTGTCACAGATTACCAAAAAACCAAGAAAATGTGATATTAAAAAAGAAAGAAAACTTGAAAATCAACGTATCAGAAAATACCAACAATTTTTAGATATACTAAATTTAATGTGGAGCATTGTAGACAGTGTATCTTTAGAAGATCATATTAATCTAGCAGAAACAATGAAAGATGATTATATTTTGTTGCTATTAAGAAGACCAAGCAAAAAAAATATTTTAGATGATGTTTTGTCAAATATCGATTTGACAATTTTGAAAGAAAAAACTTTAAATTTATTGAGTACTTCAACATGGAAATACATATCGTTGTATGCACTGATGGATGAAAAATTTATTTTCAAGTGGTCTCACAAAATTGATTTTTTCAGATTGAAAATGAATGAAAAAGGATGTGTCTACGGAGGTGCACATTTTACACTTCAAAGAAGAGTTTTTAGTAAAAAATTTCATAAATTATTTCCTGGATTTCAAATGTATGAACCATGCGAAAGATGTTATATAGATACACAATGGCTGTCAAAAAATATATACATAAAAGATAAACAAAAATGGTTTTGTGAAGATTGTTTTGAAGAAGTTTGTCATTGTTGCTTGTTCGAAGACTGTGATGAAAACTGTGATTATTTTGGATTCTATGATTATTTTGGATTCTATGATTATTGGCCGTATGATTGGCCGTATGATTGGCCGTATGATTGGCCGTAAACAAAATGTGGGAAAATAGTTTTAAGGCATGATAGTTTTAAGGCATGTATTGTATTTTTAATAGAGCATGCTCTATTAAAAATTAAACTTTAATTTCTTTATTTTTTTTACTTGACTTTGTTGTTCCTATTAGTTCTTGAATGGCTTTTACATTGCTAGAACAAATACTAACAGGGATTGAAGGTACCATTTTTCTTCTATGAGAAGATGGTATTATATTTTCTTTCTCGATTTCATTTTTTTCATAATCATAGTGTTGTTCTACAATTTCGTATCCATATTTTGATTTTAAATATTGTGGATTGTTTTTCTTATAATCATTCCACATACCACCTAATTTAGCTGTAATATCTTTTGTTGTTAAATCTGGAAATTTTAATTTTAATCCTTGACGTTCATCTGCACAAAACTGCAGATATGCTGAAATTTTAACAGGTTTGTTTAATTTTTTGTTAGCCTCTTTAGATGCTAAATAACGTTTACGATCTTCTACAGCCATTACATCATATTTTTTTCTATCTTCTAATGGTAATTCAGACCATTTTTTACCTAAATGTACCATAACTTGATTTGGTTTAATATCTGGCATTTCTGCAACTATACTGGGTCTAATTTCTTGACAGAAAAAAAGATAACTTGATTTATTTCTTTTAGGCCCGTTAGTTACATCTTTAGGTTTAACACCTATTGTTGATGCAAATTTTTTTTGAAATTCTTGATCTTCCCACACTCTTTGAATATCAGGAAAAATTGAACAAATTTCAGTTATCACTAATTTATTAAGAGCATCCATAAGTTCTTTTTTACTTTTCATTTTAGCTGCCGTTTACAATGAGGTAGTGGACTTATTTACTTCAAGAAGAGGAAATAATTTATGGCATTTAGAGTCAAGACATCTGATCAGATATCTTGACTTCAATGCATTAAAAATAATTAAAATAAAATTAAGAAGTTTTATACAATCCCATTTTACATAAATTACACAACCTACAACTTCTAATTTATTGTATATAGGTGTTAATGTGTTTGTATGTTGTATGTGGAGTTTCTTAAAGGCCCTGGGGCTTTCAATGTTTTAAAATCTAAAAACTTATATACTATTTGACCTTTGTGTAGATATTGGAAAACAAAGATGAATTGTATTTTAAATATGGATTTTCTGAACAGAATTGAAAAAAAGATTATTGTTTTAAAAATTAATTTATAATGGATAATGTCCATTATAAATTAAAAATTATAAATTAAAAATTCATATTAAATTGTAAGGGATTTGCTCTTTTTTCGTTTATTTTTATAGGTGCATGGTGTCTTAAACCTCTACTATTTGCACCCGAAAGTGTATTCCACACAGAAAAAGTATTATTATTTTTAGTAATATCTACGTAATTCATAATGTCATTTACAATTACTTCAATTACTTGTTTAATAATATCTGCACTGTAATTAATATATCGATATTGATTTTCATTATTTATTGCATAACGTGTTACAATATCACCGGTATTTGGTCGAAAATTAGACCAAATAGAATCCATTACTTCTTTAATTCTTGGATTTGGTACTAAATATGGTCTTCCCAAATGACTATTTTTTGTAATGTCCATAACTTGTTTAGCTATGAATGAAAATGTGTTTTCAGAGAACAAATCTCCATAAGCTTCAGTGGGAGCAAATGCTGCATATCCAGATCCTGACATGTCTTTATTAATAAGTTAAATTAGTTTAAGTTAAACGGAAAATTGAAGCTACTAAAAGGTTTTATTTAAATAATTAATGCTATGGATTCCAAGCAAACTAAAACTATGAATAACATTGTTGATCAAGTGAAATGTTTGAGCATTTCTAGTCCTTCTAAGGACTTGGAAATGCTCAATTTAATTGAAGAAAATGTTACTGAAGATCCAATGAAACATGGTATCAGAAAATCTCATACCATGGAAGTAAACGGAAAAACATTAGAACTGTTTTGTTCTGATAATCCTCCTCAAACACCTCTTGAACATCAAGTAAGAGGAGTTGTTTTTTCTGGTTCTAAGATGATTCTTCAAGGATTTCCTTACAGTAATGAACAAATTATTACTGAGAAAAGCACAGAAGAAGAAATTTCATTTTTGTATAAAAATAATGATTGGACAATTACAGAAGCAATCGAGGGCACATTAATCAGAATTTTTTATTTCAATGATAAGTGGATTATTACAACTCATCGAAAACTTGATGCATTTAAAAGTAAATGGGGAAGTGAAAAATCATTTGGAGACATTTTTAAAGAAGCTGTTATGATCAAAACACAAGACTCTCAGATAAACGATGATGTTGATGTTAACACCCTTTGTCAGAAATTAGGTTTAAACAAACATCGTCAATATACATTTTTGATTACTGCAACAGATAAAACACGATTTGTTTGCCCGTCAACACCAATACCGATTGTCTACTTATATGCTATAACCGAAAAAATCAACAACAAAACAACAATTATAAATGAAAATGACAGCGAAATGAAAAAATGGAATGATTGGAAACAAGAATCGTTACATCTAAAAGCTCCTGAAGCCATACAATTTGTTCAAAATCTATCTTTTCCTTTTAAGTGTCAAGGTTTGTTATTTTTCAACTCAAAAACATTCGAAAGTTACAAACTTGTTAATAAAACATACCAAGAATATTTTGATGTTAGAGGAAATATCCCAAGTGTTCCATTTGCATATCTTCACATTCTTGGAAACAAAAACAAAATCCAAATGTTTAAACAAATGATTTCAGAAAAAGATATAGAAACTATCGAAAAATATGAAAAAACAATCCAAGAATTAATAGTCGAACTTCATAATCTTTATCTTAAAAGATATGTAGAAAAAGACACAGAAATGAAAACAGACAAAAGTAAGCATAAATTTTTGCTTGGATTACATGAATGGTTCAAAAATCAAAGAGAAAAATGTGTATCCACTGGTGCAATACCAAAAATCAGGGTAACTCAAAATGTTGTCTCTAAAATACTTTTGGAAAGTGATCCTCCAGTAATAAATAGATTAATTAAAGAAAAAATAAACCCTTCATCACCAACTTCATTGTCTCCACCGTCTTCAAACAATAACAGTCCAGTTAGAAGTCCAATCAGAATGTCCAATCAGAATGTAACGGGTTAAACCATAAGTAAAAAAATAAAAAAAAATAAAAAAAATAAAAAAAAATTAAATTTTAATGGCATTAGCCATTAAAATTTTTAATTACATTTTTCGATATGTTTTTCATAAGACTTTTTTTGTTTATAAAGTTTAAAACATTTAGAACATTTTAAAGTAGAATGCTGAAGAGAAACTTGTTGTAAATTTTGTATGGTTTCTTTTCTTATGCCTTTAACAATTTCATCTGTTGTGTCTATAGCGTCTAAATTAATTATTTGTTGCGTACAATATTCTTCTATTTGAGATTTTGTAAGAGAATTTTTATCTATAAAAGATATTGTTTTTTCTTTAATATCTTTAATTTTATTAAAGTCAGTTTCCCTTCTGCCGTTGTTTTGATTGTTAGTAGTTGGGAACTCGCCTTCAATTAATTCATCTTCAATTAATTGAATTAACGGATTTTTATTTTCGAAAAGGTCGTCGTTTGTTAAATTTAATAAATATGGTGATTCGTTTAATTTAAAATTAGGAATATCATTTTCATCAATAACAATTTTTATAGTTTTACTATCTTTTACTTCTTCTGTCCAATCTGTTATATATCCATTTTTATTTAAAATTTCTACAAAATTTCTTCCTACATCATCTGCTTTATCATCTGTATCGCTTTCATATCCATAACTTATAACTGCGCACGAATCTTCTTCAATTTCTTTATATAATTTATGGATATCTGTATTGAATGTAAAGACATATCCTTTTTCTAATGGTTCATCAAAATACTTTAAAAATTCTTTTCTTCCTTTTAGAATATTAAGATCTGCATCATCAGAATTTTTACAATAAGAATTCACATCAAGAAATAACAAAATACCTCTTTCATACAATTCTATAAATACGTTTTCAAGCATTTTATTAGGTAAAAAATTACTTATAACGTTAATTAAGAAAATTGAAGTTTAAATTTTTAACTATAAACATTTTTTAATGACACAAAATGGATCTTAAAGACGAATTTATTCAAATCATTAAAAGGTATTCTGAACTTTCTCTTATGGATACTGAAAATGAAACAAAAAAATATATACAAGAAGCATTTAACGCATCTTTGTCTGAAGTATTTATAACAGACACACAGGAACCATCAAAACAAGAACAAATCCAAGATGGATGTATTTATATTTTTAAAAAAGGAAAAAATATAGGACAGAAATGTGGTTCTGGAAAATTTAAATTTTGTTCTAAACATAAAAAGAATGATTTAAATATAGAAGTGAATCAAGAAAAAAATGTTAAAGAAAGAAAAAAACCTATACCTATACCAAAACCTAAACCAACAAACAAAATTGAAACCGGATTAGTTATAAATCAGAATTGGTTTTTAGGAACTTCAATAGGTAAAGGAGGTTTTGGAGAAATATATTCGGCTGCTAAATTTAATGAATTTGGTAACTATAAAGACGACGATTTTAATTTTGCAATTAAAATAGAACCCAAAAGTAATGGACCTTTATTTGTAGAAATGCATTTTTACAAACGTGTTATTGTAGAAAAAGAAATTGAAAAATTTAAACTTCAAAAAAATATTCAAAATCTAGGATTACCTAAATATTATGGATCTGGATTGTACAATGATTATAGATATATTGTTATGGAAAGGTATGATTCAAACATTGACAAGTTATTTAGAAATGGTAACTTAAATTCTTCTACAATTTTACAAATAGGAATTCAAATATTAAACATTGTGGAGTACATCCATTCTAAAGGATATATTCATGCTGACATTAAGGGTGAAAATATATTATTGAAAGAAAACGATCCTTATCATATTTATTTAGTTGATTTTGGATTATGTTCTCGTTATAGTAACATTTATCGACCAGATCCTAAAAAAGCACATAATGGTACATTAAAATATACAAGCAGAGATAACCATAAAGGTGTTGAATCAAGAAGAGGAGATTTAGAAATTCTAGGCTATAATATGATAGAGTGGTCTGGTGGTATTTTACCATGGCAACATTTATGTAAAAAGAATGCTGAAAAAAAGATTTTAAACGAAGTTTCAGAAAGTAAAATAAAATATATGAATGATTTATCTTTGTTTTTTAACAAAGTTCAATTTAACGACACCAATTTAAAAAATAAATTACAAACGTATTTTGAAACCATCATCAAAATAACATTTGAAGAATTACCACCTTATCAACTATTACATAACATTTTTAATAACTAACTTGATAAAATTATTATTTTAATGGACATTGTCCATTAAAATAATAACTAATTTATTAAAAATACTTAAATATTTCGTTTTTCATAGTTTAGTTTCTGAAACAATTCTAACATTTCAGTTTCAAAAGAAGTTATGTTGTTACCTCTAATTCTAAACAATATCTAAAACAATTGTCATTCTTGGGTATCGCATTCTATGGCCTATCAATTTTTGATTAATGTAAGAATCTTGGCCTCTCATAACATAATATCCAGAGTTTGCAGAAATATTCTTTTTTAAAATTATAAATCTTTCTCTTTGAGGCACACAGTCAACTTTTAGCGATCTATCTTCTACAGCAATATCGAGACTTTCCTCTGAATCAATTTTCATTTTCAACATCATATGTTTAAGATTGTCGATTTCTAATTTTGAAGTTCCAATTGTGCTTCTCTTTCTTTGAAACGTAAAGAATACTCAAAGTATAATTTTATGAATTCTTCTAAAACGACATAGTACTCTCTTATCATGTTTCCGCTTTTTGTATTAAGTTTCATTATTATTTTCTTAAATTCTCGAGGTTCTACTATCAACCATTTCTTCTTTGCAATGGCGCCCTTATTAGGTAATTTAGATATTTCCTGTATAATTGTGGGATAATCTTTTACTCTTTCATCATTTGAATGGATCTCTAAAAGTTGAACGCCGTTAGATTTAAGAAATTTCTTCATTGATTGTTGTTGGCTTCTTATTTCTCCTTCATACCCCAAACACTTCATTAGTGGTGTATCCAAGTGT
>JAOWCC010000049.1:147483-195635 GCA_030867875.1 Actinernus sp. WN-2022
TTCACAAATACTAAGATGTTTTAGAGAATGTCCTAATGCCTGTTGGATTAAAACATTTTCCGCCAAACAAGTTTGTTTTATGAGTTTTTATATATTCCATTTATATAATCTGTTGTTACTTTTTAATGATTATAAATTACCATTAAATTATAATTTAATGGTAATTTATAATCATTAATTAATAATCATTTAATTATTTTACATGTATGTAGGTTATGCGGAATAATCCGTCTATTTCCAGATTTCCAAATGGGTGAAACAATCGATAATCCTTATAATTTGAACTAATTTGAACTAATTTGACTTCTTTAGTCAAATTATTATATTAACACAAATAAAAAATGAATATATCTAAATCAGTAAGTTTAGTTTATGAAGATTTGAGTAAAATCGTGAACGAAATTGTTTATAAACAATTTCGTTCACAACACCCCGATGGAGATAGTGATATAGATTTACAACATTTATATTCAATTATTAACCTAAAAAACCCTGAAAACGACAACGATGCAACTAACAAACAGTTTGTTTTAACTTCTATAAGAGATGAGACTATTCATGTTAATAGAAAAGGAGATATTATGTATGGTAATTTAGATATGGGGGGTAATTTTTTTGTAACAAATGTAAATGATACAAATATGAATCCTCCGGATACACATGCTGCAACAGTTGGATATGTAAATAGGAAAATAGCATCATATATTCCTAAAGCTAATTTAAATATAATTTGTTCACAGGGATTCAAAGGAAAGAAAGAAATATCAAGTAAAACCAATGACATTTATAAATTTTTTCCTGCAGGTGTAGTATTACCAACAGATGCTGTTATTGAAAAAATATCCCTTACAACAACTAATGATACCATAGAAAATTCAAAACATAAATTAACGATTAAAATATCTGATCCATTAAATTTAAGTGATGTTCAAACCGAAACTGTGTTTGAAAAATTAGGTTCGCAGTTATATTTTTCACAACCATTTAGAAAACAAGTAGGCAACAAAAAAATTAGTTTTCAATTAGATTCATTTGTTGAGTCAGCACCTGTTCCTATTTTCACGGGAGAATCAACACTTACTTTAGAAATCTCTGTTTAACGTTCAGAATAGATTTACTGGATAGATTCACCGAAATCCTTTTTTATATGAAGATTTTGTATAGATTGTAATGTTTTATCCTTTTTTATATGAAGATTTTGTATAGATTGTAATGTTTTAAACTTACACAGAGATAAAAAAAATGTAGAAATCAATACAAAAAGAATTAAAAGATCATGTCCAGGATGTTTAGGAATTTGTTTATGTTATGGGGATATGTGTGCATGTATACCAGTTCATGATGATTAATTTTTAAACAATTATAAATTTTTTATGGAATGTTCCATAAAAAATATAAACAAAAAATATAAATATTTTAAGGTAGTTTATAAGTTTCCAAAATAATAGCATTTGGAGGTTGATTTGTATATCCAAACTTGGTAAAGATTTTATGAATTAAAACATTGGCTAAAAACAATTCTACTTTGTTTTCTGGCCATACACTTGTTGGTGCTAATTTTTCTACAAATGGTGTAATTGCATTTTGTACTTGTGGTTGTAAACCACGCATTTGTGTATGTGATCCAGGTTGAACTGTTTGTTTTCCTCCAACAAACATTCTTACAACATCTTGTATGTCTTCATACATACCAAATGTTGGAAATTTTTGAAAATCTTCCAAATCTACAGAAATACTTGGTTTAGAATCAAAATTTTTTATAAATTTATTAAGTGTTAAGTTATCACCTTCCGGTCCTCTTAATCTTGGTGGTGGCGATAAAGTTGTTATTTTACGCAACTTATTTTCTTGAGGATACCTTTGTGTTGTAAAAGGTTGAAATTTATAAGAATTGTTGTTAAAAACAACCTTTGCATTTCTGACACCAAAATACGAAGTAGAAATTTTTGGAGATGTAGAAAAGCTAACACCAAAATCATTCAATATTGCTACAAAGCCTGTATTTGGAACAAAGTAATTAATTCCGTCTAAAGAATATCGAAAATATTCATTAGCTTGTTTTGGTATATTCTTTTTTAATACATTTGCTATTTTAATGTCACAATGTTGTATTCCATAAAGTTTATGAATACAATGAACTGCTGCTAAAATTTGAAATAATGCACTTAATTGAGCATCTAAAGAAGTTAATCCAATTAAATCCGAATCTGCTTTTTCAACCATAGTAACAGAACAAGTAGTAATTTTTGATTTCGGGGAATTAAAAACGGCTGATACAACTTCACAATGATCACAAAATTGTATACAATATGTATAATTAAAACAAGGACACATTTTATTGTTTAAAATATTATTCATCATTTGGTTAAATAGATATTCAACAGGAAATTGAAGTTTTTTAGCTCTATTAGCTTCAAATCTGGAAATCTGTCCTTCTTTAATCGCAATAGAAAATACATTATTTTTTATATTAATGTTTCCTATATACACAGTTCCAAACGATCCTTTTCCAACAGCTTTTACATTTGTAAAATATTTTAATAATGTTTTTGTATTTGACATACATGCATTTCCAGCAGTAATTGTTTTATCATTAATAGTTTGTCTTAAATAATTTGTTATTTCTTCGGATGCCGCTCTTCTATATGAAAGTAAATAATCATACAAAAGATCATCTTCATCGTCAGTTAAAATGTGGGGAGATGAAACGCGACGTACAGGAGATTTTTTACGTTTGGGTGATCTAACTTTAAGAGGAACTTTCGGAGGAGATTTTAATTTAGATATTTTAACATTGGGATGGTTATCCTTTAACCATTTTAGACATAATTTGTTTAAATCAACAACATTTCCTCCAACAACATTATGTCTACAAATAAGATCTATTTTTTTGTATGTAGGACCATCTTTTTTTACATTTCTTTTTGTAAATGGGTTTTTGGGAGAAGAATTTAAACGAATTTTTTCCCATTCATCACATTTTTCTTTATCAAAGTTCATTTATTTAAGAAATTCTTCTTTTTTATTTTTATGTTTTGTTAACTATCTAGGTAAATATGCTTTATACCATCCATTTTCTTCTATAACAATTGGACCTCTTTGAATACCTCCATCTCTTATGTACTTTTGCTTTTGTCCTACTGCAAATCCTTTTCTCAGACATTCATCTCGTGTACCAAATCTATCTTTATTATTAGGAAGTGCACCATTCCCGCAATAAATTCGAACATTTTCTATAGGTTCATAATCGTTATTGTATTTTAATATGGGTTCATTTAAACCTTTTCCTATTCCTTTCTTTAAACATTGATATCTTGTTCCTAAGATTTTTGTTCCGTTTATTAATCCTTCATCACGTGCATTATTTCCACAATATAATTGTATTCTCTGATCAGGACGTCTTTGTGGAGACGACAACCTTCTTGGAGATGACCTTCTTGGAGATGACCTTCTTGGAGATGACCTTCTTGGAGATGACCTTCTGGGAGGAGGTCCGCATTCTCGTTCCAATTCTTTATATGTTGGTCCATTTTTCTTAATTTTTCTGTTTGTCAAGGGATTAATGAAAGGCTGTTGATGCCATTTACTACATTTAGATGTCATTTATTATAATTATTTTATCATAAATTTAGTTTTTAAATTTGAATTAATGGTTTTTGAAGTTAAATAAGACAAAAGATATATAAAATGTCATTATTAAAAGGTAGAAATTATTACAAACCATTTACATACCCTGAATTTTACAATAAATGGGATAAACACGAAAAAAGTCACTGGTTACCATCAGAAGTTCCAATGCATGATGATGTGAATGATTGGAAAAATCGTTTGAACGACAACCAAAGAGATTTTCTTACAAATATATTTAGATTTTTTACGCAAGGAGACGTAGATGTTGCATCTGCATATTATACACAATATTTGCCATTTTTTAAGTTGCCGGAAGTAACAATGATGATGGGAGGTTTTGCTGGCAGAGAAGGTGTACATATAGATGCGTATTCATATCTTTTGGAAACATTAGGTATGCCTGAAGCTACGTATAAAGAATTTCTTCTGTATGAAGAAATGAAAGATAAACAAGACTACATTAAAAAATTTTCTGACAGTAGACATATTTTAGGTAAAGGTGAAGAAAATTTAACAACAGAAGATAAGGAACATATTGCTGCAGGAATTGCATTGTTTTCAGGATTTACGGAAGGAATGCAATTGTTTTCAACATTTGCGATGCTTTTAATCTTTCCTTTAAATGGATTTATGAAAGGGATGGGCCAAATTGTGACTTGGTCAATTGTTGATGAAACTCAGCACACAGAAGGTATGATTGAACTTTTTAAAGTATTTGTTGAAGAAAACAAAACTGGAGATCAACCAATAAGGCCATATGTTTTACAAGAAACGGTGTATAAAATTGCAAAAGAGATGGTTGGTTTAGAAGAAGCGTTTATAGATCTTGTTTTTAAAAAATATAAAGACGAACCTGTTAATGATGATAATGACTTAGAAACAAAAAATAATAAAGATTTTTTTGGTTTAACTCCGCAAAGACTTAAAGCTTACATAAAGTATATAGCTGATAGAAGACTTAATTTGATGGGATACAAATCTATTTTTAATTTAGAACCTTTTCCAACTAATCCTCTTCCGGAATTAGAAATAATGATAAATGCTCCAACACATACCAATTTTTTTGAAAATAAATCAACTGATTATGCTAACGTATCAACGAAAGGTACATGGTCTGAAATTTGGAATAAACCACAATAAATTCTCATTTGTAATTTTAATGGAAATTCCATTAAAATTTTATTCTTCATATTCTTTTTCAGATTCTTCTTCAGATTCTCTATCTTCTTCATTAATAGCTAAATCTTCTATATAAAAATTGTTAATCATTGCAAATTTTGCATACCTTATTACATCAGAAGGTGAAATGTTTTCAGTATCTTTAAAATGATGTAAAAGAGAAAATATTTTTTTAACTTCATTTTTGTTTAAAACGTTGTTTTTATGCTTTATTGAAGCAAGACACCCTAGAACAAATGTAGTGGCGTTTTTAAATGATAAATGTGGCATTTTTGTTGCAAAATCGGCCATTAAATCTCTAGTATTTGCATCTAAAGGTCTATAATCATTTATTTTTTCAAAAGCTAAGTTTAGAGTTGAAAAGAATTTTTCTTCTGGGTTCATTAACATTTGGTTTAATCTATTTGCAACCCCACCTCTTTCCATTCCTTCTATATAGCCTCCCAGTCCCACGCCATAAGTTCTATACTCATTTCCAAATTCGATATCCATTTATTTTAGTTAAATACTGAAAAAAATTATTAAAATGATAGAAATAATTATATCAACAATATTTATACTTTATATTTTGTTAACAAAGTATAAGTACGAAACATTTAAAGTTATTAGAACTTTAATAAAAAATTATAAAGAAATACCTTTACAAAATATAACCCTATCAGAAAATAATGAAGTAACCGTAGAAGACAAGAGAATTAAAATTGTAACAATTACTATCCATGGGAATAAACATATGGTTAAGTATAAATTTAATAATAAATTGTTTACCGCACTTTTACCATGTACAGAGTCAGAATATCAATTTCATATTACAACTAAAAATGGTATCGATGTTACTGAAAATGTTATAAAATTTATGGGACCTAATTATGATTTTTATGGTGTAAAAATTAAAGTGAATGAAATAGGTTATGATTCTTTAATGTTTCATAAACCTGGTAAAGAGCCAACTATTTTAAAATCAAATGATTATTTACCAAATAATTTATCTGATTATCAATGGGATTTTTCTCTTTGTGTTCCCCCCTCTCAGGAAAATATCGAAAAAATTATAGAAACTCCTACGACTGACAACATGATGAAACAAGAAGTAAAAGAAGTTTCTCAACATAGTGTTGGAAAAACAGTATCTAATTATTTAAATTTTGATAACGCCTATAATGGCACACCTCCCCCCTCTTCTGAGAAAAATGGGCTTGAAGACTAAAAAATTATAAATTTGAATTATTAGTTTTTAATACTTATAAAAAATAAAAATGGGTATTAAAAACCTTACAAAGTTTATTAAAGAAAAATGTCAAGACGCATATGTAACAGAAAATATAAACGCATTATCGTTTAAAAAAATAGCTATCGATACACCTATGCTTATGTATAAATATAAAAGCATGAATGCTGTAAAAATGGTAGAAAATAATGGTATTTATTATAATCCAGATGGTTGGTTATGGTCTTTTATTCATTTTATTTATTCTCTTAGAAAACATGATATCCATCCAATTTTTATTTTAGAAGGAGGGTATCCTGAAGAAAAAAATAAAACAAGAATGGCAAGAAAAAAAGATAGAGAAGACGTTAAAAAGAAAACATTATCTCTTGAAGAAAGTATTTCTTCATATGCTACAAGTTTAAGGCTACGCCCAGATATGAACAAAGAAGATATTCCTCAAGACCTTAAAGAAGAATGGAATAAAATAGCTAAAAAAAACAATCTTTCTTTTGAAGATTTTGATTTTGAAACAGTTAAAGACCATGTAAAACAAAGACATAGATATGATATAAGAATTACAAATAGAGATTACGAAAAACTAAAAATTTTGTTAAAAATTATGAATACGCCTTTCATACAGGCGCCAATGGAAGCAGAGGCTTTTTGTGCATACTTATACAAAAAAAAGGTAATACATGGTATTGCTTCAAATGATAGTGATATTCTTGCTTATGGGTGTAATTTAATTGTTGATTTTGAATTTGACAAAATTGATGAAGAAAGTAAAATTACATATATTAATTATGATTATCTGTTAAACAAACTGGATTTACAATCTTCAGAATTTTTAGATTTTTGCATAATGTGTGGAACAGATTATAACGATAATATATATCGTATTGGTGCTGTAAAATCTTATGAATTAATTAAAGTGCACAAATGTATAGAAAATGTTGGAAAGTTTTTAGATCCAAACAATAAAAAGGGAACTATTTTAATTCTTAATCATTTAAGAATTAGACATATATTTAATCATTATGGTATGGAAAATATGGATGATGTTACAAATATGCAATTTTTAGAAAAAAAAGCATCTTGGTCATCAGTTCCTGATTTTTATTTACTAACAATGTTGGCAATAAAATTTAATATTAATATAGATTTGGAATGGATTAAAAATGGTTTTGAAAAATGTAATATAAAATGGGAAAATGAAAACAAAGACAACGAAGAAAATGTTGAACCCAATAACGAAGTAGATGAATTTCCAATTTTTTAAAGTGTATTTAAAATATAAAGGTTATTTAACCTTTATATTTTGTAAAATTAGGAATAAATATCGTAATTAAACAATACATACATCAATGGCCTGAAAGAATTAAACATGTATTTGTTGAAACTAATCCAGTTGTTATGGCAGATACTCATTTATTATGAAAAAACCATTATTTGTTAATAATCTCTCATCATGATAAGATGAATATCGTTGGGTAATATTTTTGTTGCAAAAATAGCATTTCTATGAGGTGGTAAAATTCTAAACCTAATAAAATTAACAGTTGAATCCTCTTTAATAGGATGATAGTTATGATTTCTTAACCAAGAAGTTATATGTGATCTTTTCCAATTTTTAGGAAAAGCAATTGATTGAACCGTCATTGATTTTGGACTTCTCCTTGGGCTTCTTGTTGGGCTTTTCCTTGGACTTCTTTTTGGTGATAAAGATCGTTTTCTTGATAATGGCATTTATTTAGTATTAAAATCATCATTTTAGTTTTAAATTTCCAAAAAATATTTAGAACTAAAATCATAAAATAATTTTCAATTTAAATCAAATAAATGACCTCGATTATTAATCAACGTTGGCCATTAGGAAATTTAATGGATGGGTTTCCAAACGGTAAAAAACAAAATAAATTATCATTTGGTGGTGTACCTGAAAAAGGATATTTTGAAGAATTTAATAAAGATCCTAAGTATATTTCTTTTTCTGGAACACCAGAAAAAGCATATTTTGAGGAATTTAATCGTTATAGAAATATAGATGAAGATGATGACAGAGATACTTTTCCATTATTTAATGAGATATCCTCAAATCCTGAATCGGAATCTTATTTACAAACTTTTGTCGACAATGTAAGAATTAATACTGATATAAATTTTGTTTCAAAAACAAATTCTTTTTCGCAAAATGATTTATCATACTTAAACGCAACTTATGTTGATAAAAGTTTATCTTTAGAATTGCCTATAAAATTTAATTGGGCAAAAACTACATCTGCAGATAGTCCTGATGTGGTGGCCAAGAAAAAGTTAATATCAAAACCAGATAATCAATATTTATGTGGCAGTTGTTGGGCTGTATCAGTTGCTGGTGTAGTTGGAGATGTTTTTGCAGTTGCAGGGTTAGTTAACTGGGTTCCAAACATTTCTGCTACATACGCATTAATTCATTACCCACAAGGAAGATGCAAGGGAGGAGATCCTGCTACACTATTGTATAACATAGCAAATAATGGCATACCTTCAAAACATTGTGTAGATTACTCATGGTGTTCACAAAATAGAACATGTACAACTGCTGATTCGGCAGCACATTTTGGTAGCGATTTATCACCTTTAATTCCTAAAGATCGTGGATGTTATTTTGATTCAGAACATTATATATTTAAAATTGACTCAAATATAAGAACAATTGTAGCAGGATCAGGCGCTATTGATGTTAGCAATGTTCAAAGAACTGTCAAAGAATACATTTATACAACTGGTCCAGCTGTTGGAGGATATATTATTTTTAGGAACTTTACAGCTAAAGTTCCTTTTGGACCTCATAAAGGTAATTCTACTTTTAATGTTATAAATGGTGGTGTGTATCTTGAAAAAGCCAACTATGCACAATATAGAGGGGAATATGGAGAACATATAACAGAAGGTCTAACTTTCTCAAGTTCAAACACAGACTCTGATAATTATGCCGGAGGACATGCTATTTCCATAATGGGATGGGGAATTCAACCAAGAATAAGGGTAGGAAATGGACCAAATGATATAGCAGATGTTCCATATTGGTATTGTAGAAACAGTTGGGGTACAAAATGGGGTATGAATGGTGGTTATTTTAAAATTGCAATGTATCCTTATAATCGCAAATCTCAATTTACAAAGATTGTTGAATTAATGACACCTCAAGGGCAACATATTAGACTTGGAGGGGTTTTAGCTTTTACAGTAAGCAATCCTCCTGTTTTGAAAAAACTTCCCGTGAATAAACAACCACCTAATCCAAATTCATTAAGCAAGTCGCTTGACTACTACAAAAATGATGAAGATGACATAGTTACTAAATTACCAAACATTGTTCCACCATCTGATGGTAAAAAATCAACTTCTAAAACCAATAATTGGTATATCTATGCTTTAATTATTATTTTTATAGTAATTATTTTCTTTGTACTGCGTAAATAAATTTTTAATGACTTAAGTCATTAAAAATTACTGTTTTAAAATGAAAATAAAATTGAACCGGTGTAAATAAAGTCATTTTAAAAAGAAAAATGGACGATTTGATTCATTCATTAAAATTAATTCAAATAGAAAAAGAATCTATTTTACATAGATCAGAATCACTAGATTCATCATCAACAGAATATACGTCATCGGATACAACACTATCTAGTAGAGAAGCAATATCTTTTTTAAATGAAACGCCATTTTTTAAGTTTCCCACAAATGAGTTTCCCACAACTGAGTCCCAACAAAAAACATGTGTTCATAGAATAATTGAAGATTCTGGTTACTTTTTTTGCGATTTCTGTGGAAAAGAATTTACAGGAAACATTTCTTATGAAAAGACTTGGGATCCTACATATGCATCTGCTAGGGTTCAAAGAGTAAATGTTGAAGAAGGTGTAAAAGTAAATTTTTTTTCTATAAAAGAAGATTTAAAATTTATGGGTTTAAATGAAGATATTTTAGTTAATATTTTTGAATCATATAAAAAAGTAACTGAAAATGGTACTAAAATTCATAGATCTAAATTAAGAAAATCAATACTCTGTGCATGTGTCAAATATGTATTTGACATTCGTCAAATACCGTGTGACGAAAATGATCTCATAAGACAATTTGAAATAGATAAAAAAGATTATTCAAAAGGTTTTAAACAGCTTAAAATGAAAGTACCGGAAACAAGATCTTGCCAAGACGATGTATTAATTTCACTTAGAAATTTATTTAGAAAATTAGATATTGACAAACAATTTTTTAAAACTATAGAATGTATATACAAAACAGTTAAACATACAACATTAATAAAAACAAACGAAACTTTTGACGAAGGTCCAGTTTTTAAAGATAAAAATGCTAAAACAATAGCTGCAATTGTCATCTATTATTGGTTAGAAAATCAACAGTTAAATGTTATAGACATTAATAATTTTTCTGTAGAATGTCTTATTCCAAAATATTCTTTACACAAAGCATATAAAGAATGTTGTCCTTTAATTTCACAAATAATTTCCTTTCCTTTAATATAACATCTTTTACCTTATGTTACCCATATTTCATAATAAAATAAAAATGAATTATGTATTTAAAATGTAAATAAAGAATAATAAAGATGTTTGCAATAAAAATAGAGAAAATTTCTAATTCTAATTTGGATATTTATTTTGCAACAATGTCCAAAAAATATAAAATTCCTAAAACAAAATTAAAAAAAATGTGGTTAGATAGAAACCAATCTTATGTTTATAAAGAATTTAATAATATATTGCGACAAGGAAAACCAGTTTTAGAAATGTTAAAACAATTAAAAATAACCGAAAAAATTGTTAAAATCGATGACAATTATATACATGAACAATCAGGATTTGTTTTCGATCCATTGTCTAGAAAAGTCATTGGTAGAAAAAATAATAACGGAGAAATTCAAAATTTAACAGAAGAAGATTTAGAAGACTGTAAACAATGGAAGTTTGATCATATTATTCCTCTCAACTTAGATGCTTCCACACATTTAGAAAAAGAATTAGAGCAAATACAATTAGGAGATGATGATGCATCTGATAATGAATAACTTCGTCAATCATTTCATAATCATTTAATTTTTAATGACTAAGAGTCATTAAAAATATTTTAAGTTAATTTTGTTGGAAGAAAATCATTTTCATTCACAACTACTTTATTTCCTATTGAAAATACAACTATTAATTTTTTATATCCTAAATCAGATGGTTTTATTAATGTATTATGAAAATTATGTTCTGGACCAATCCATGGTTGTAATTTTAAAGTAATATCCTCTTTCTTACTAGTTCCTTCTTTGCAATTTAAAATAAAATATGATGGTTTTTTAATTAACGATTGGTTAACCATCAATTTATATTTTTTATTTTGAAATTCGTATTCTACAACATTATTGTTACAATAGTATGGTTGTTTAAGAAATTTAGATAATCTTTTAAATACAATTGTTTTTAAACCTTCTTCTGAAAATTTCAACCAGTATTTTTTAAATACATTATAAATTGTTTTAAAACATATAGACAAAATTAAACGCTTTAATTTAAAACGCTTTGCAGTTACAAAATAAATTAAAAAACCTACTATTATAGTTAAAATTGTTATTAAAATCATTTTATCATTCTCGTCCTTCTTTTAATATAATTTATTCAAAGCTGATTTTATAGAGATGAGATTTAAAGACATGTAAATGAATGAATCTTAATTTAAATGACGATTTAAAATGTCTTTTAATCTCATTAATTCTTGATCATATTCACTATCATTTTCCATAAAAAAAAATGGTTTAACACTAAAACAATTTTTAACCTGTGATTCTTTTACTTCTTCTAGATCATCGATTATAAATGTATTTTCTTTATCAAACTCTTGTAATTTCCAAATTGTCCAAAGCATTTCTAATTTCTTACTTGCTTTTTCTTTTTTGTAAACACGCTTTGAAACACGACAATGGTGATCAAAAAGAACTAAATTTATTTTTCGAGATGGATCCTTTTTTAGAATAAATTCTTCAATTATAAATGAAGCATATCCTTTACTTGCAGCTGTCCATATATGAACATTAAAATTTTTAAACAAATAGTCCAAAAAAGGTTGAAGATAAGGCCTTCCGCATATTAAATAATAATCTTCCATATTTTTAAAATCAAAATGCGATGCTCTTTCTTTAAATCTTCCTAAGTCAGTTATATCTTCAAATGGTTCAGCACAAATTAATGTGTTGTCTAAATCCAAAAATATATTTTTCATTTATTACATTGTTTACGGATTCTTATAACATTTTTATCTATAAAAGACTTTTTCTCATAAAAGACAAAAATTAGAAGACAGTATTTAAAACAGTTAAAAATGAAGCATTATTAAATAAATATTTCAACAAACAAACATTTAACATGTCACTTAAAATTAAAGTTAGTAAAAAAGTTAAAAATCAATGCGAATCTACCAGAACTATTAAATCACAAGTAGAAATAATGGATGAAACAAAACGTTCCATTTTATGTGAAGTTTCCCATTGTTCAATTGAAAAAGAAATTCATTGTTTTTGGGATCGTCATAAAATTACTGGATTGGTTATTAGATGTCCTTTGAGATATAAACCAAAACAAATAGTAAAAGTTTACAAATCAGATGTTAGTCAAGAAGAATATACAATTAAAGAAAATGTAGTTAAATTTCAAAATGATATTGGCAATTTTAAAACCATCACAGATAATCTAGAAGTAACAGATGCCTTTTGTTCCTTTAATTGTTGTCTTGCATGGATTCGGGATAATAAACATGATAGACGCTATGATGAATCGGAAATGTTATTACAAAAAATCTATAGCAAGTCTCAACACGGACTTTCAGACACAGCTTTAAAACCTTCTCCTCATTGGAGAACATTAACAGTATATGGAGGAACCTTATCTTTAGAAGAATTTAGAAAAAATACTTTTAAAACAAAATTTTTTTACAATGGACCAATATTAGACACAGGATATTTATTTTCAAAAAAAATAAGTGTTTGTTAATCATCATACAATTTTAATGACTTTAGTCATTAAAATTGAAGTTATTAAAAAAGAAAGAAAATAGAAAGAAATAATACAATGGACTTGGCTTTAAAAGTTAAAATTTTAAAAATGTTGTGTAAATACCTTACCAATAAGAATAATATATCTTTATTTTTTAATATTCTTACCAATATACCAAATGGCGATGATTATCTGTTTGAATGTGTACAACATTTCATACAAATGAAAAATTCTAATGAATGTGATATTAATGATCTTTTTCTAAAATTAAAATCGCAACTTTTGGTTTGGCAAGATTCCTCTTTTGAACAATTTTTAAAAATAGAAAAAGAAGAAGATAATTTTCTAGAAAGTCCATTGGAAGTTGCAGAAGGAGCTATAAAATGCAAATGTGGAAGTGAACGCGTATTCTCTTTTAGTAAACAAACCAGAAGTGGTGATGAAAGTACCAGTGTATTCGCATTATGTTCTTCATGTAAAAGTAAATGGGTGTTATAAAATTTTTTATTTTTCCAGGTAAATTGAATAACAATTAAAATTTTAATTAATTTTCAAAAAATGTCTGACAAAATTGATAATCAGTTGAAAATAATAGTTTAAGAGCCATCTTTAATTTAGACGGTGTTACATTAGATACACCTATTATGGGAACATGGGACAAACCTGTATTCTTTGGAAAAGAAATAGTCGAATTTTTGGGATTTAAAAAACCAAAAGACGCTCTCCAACAACACGTTAAGCCAAAGTATAAAACCACTTTGGTTAATGAACCCGGTCTATATTCGTTAGCAATGCATAGTAGATTACCTAGAGCTGAGATTTTTCAGGATAAGATTTACGAGGTAATACTCCCCGAGTTGAGAAAAAGGTTTCGCTATCGCTAACGAAAAGTATGTCTTTGTTAGCAATTAAGGATACAGAACTAGAAGAATCAAAACAACGCGAAGAGCAAGAACGTAAAAGAGCTGATGAAGCTATATGAAACTTAGATCGGAGACAATACGACTCAAAAATCAAATCAAACGACCACTAGAATTTAATCAAGCCACTAAACAAATTGAACCTTTAGAATACATCTATATTTGCACCACTGAGCACTACCAACGACCAACACAAGTTCAAAGTTGGTGGAGTACAAACATTTGAACTTCTTCGTTCTAGACTTACTCAATACAACTCGGGGGAATCTGATTCTAAAAGTCATTTCTTTGTTTACGTTAGAAAAACAGTTAATTACAGGTCTGTAGAGCATGCATTAAAGGGATTATTATCTGGATTTAGAGAAAATTAAAGTAATGAACTGTACACAATGCATTATGATTGGCTTATCAAGTTTGTTGATGCGATTCTGGACGGAAATGCGGAATTTGCATTATTGGTAAACAGTAATAGAGAAAAGATAGCAGATGATACTATAAACAAAGAACCAACGATAGTACCGCCAATTCAATTGGAACAAATAATGTACCATAGAGCAGGTAACAGTCCAAGAGATTTAATAACTGTATTACAGAAGAGCAATACAAGAAGCGGTAGAATCGTTTGAACCGTCCAATAATACAGTAAAGAGAAGAGAATTTGAGGAACATTTTCAAAATTCTAATGTAAAGCTGGATGGTAAAAAGAGAGATGCATGGGAGATGACAAGAGTGCTTGGATCATCAAAGAATCCAATGTGGATGTCTAAATATTAAATTTAAAAATACTTAAATTTTAATTTATTTATTTATGCGTATGGCATAGAGCAGTGAAATATATTTAAATTTTAATGAAGATTCTTCATTAAAATTTATAAATTATTAAGAGCTTTATAATGAGTTTCTGCAAAGATATACAATAGTAATTTTAATTCGTTTGGCATATTTTTAAAATCAAATGTTATTGTGTCAAAGTCTTTATTTTCTTCTTCTTCAATAATAAATTTTTTATTGGGTAAATTGTGTTTTTTCATAAACATGTCATATAATTGATACATAATATCATACCCATCATCATCTAATATTGGTAACTCGTTTATTTCTAAATTAGTTGAAGCATTAATTTTAGATATTAAAGTATCATACAAAATTTGATATTTGTGTGTCATTTTATTGTTTAATAAGAATCTTTTAACTTTTCTTAAAATAAATGACAGAAAATAAATGACAGATATAGATCCACATATTTGGGGGCCAAGTTTTTGGTCTACTTATCATTTATATGCATCTTCTTACCCAATACATCCAACACCAATAATTATGGATGCGGCAAGATCATTTGTTAAAACAATCCCATTTACATTACCATGTTCATCATGTACCGATCATGCATTTGCTTACATAAAGAATATTCAAAAAAAAGATCCAGATTTAATTAGTATTGTTTCTTCTAAAATGTTATTTGAAAAATTTTTTATTGATTTTCATAATAGTGTGAATTATAGATTAGGAAAACCTTTATTGCCAGAATCTGTTGCTAGAAAAAAATGGAAATTTTAATTATTTTTTAATGAATTTAAATTCATTAAAAAATAGAAGAAGAAAGAAAATATATTTCAAAAAAGTTAAGTCAATACATTAGTCCTTATGATACAATGATATGTAAAGAAAAGGTCATAGGTCATGAAATATAAGGTGATGTGGTTTTGAAAATTTATTTTTTTAATTCCTTTTCTTTCTTTTCTTTTAATTCTTTTTCAAATTGTGCCTTTTGTATATTATATTGTTCCATTTCTTTTTCCCACTGTTCTTTTCCAACTTTTCCTCTTCGCCTAGCATCACTTTTTTTATTGGCAGCATACATGGCTGCTTTAGCTTGAGGACTCATAGATGATTCATCATTAAAATTATATTTTCGATTCATACTTCTTTATTTATTGTATTTTAATATTACATTAAGGTAATAAAATTGAACCTTCATCATAAATACAATAAATAAATATGGAATCTAAAAATATGGAATTGAAAAGAAAACTTACCATAAATGAAATTAATTTTATTGTTGACTTTATACATCCTAGACCATATATTCCTCCTGATATTGAAAATGCAATAATTTTTAAGAAAAAAAAAGGTATAATAGATCAACTTGTCACTATTGAAATTTATGCAAGTTTAATTCCTAAATTAAAAGAAGAAATTGAAAAACAATACATAAATTCACTTATTGATCCTGGAGAATGTGTAGGTATTATAGGTGCCCAAAGTATGGGAGAATACAGTACACAAGCAACATTAAATACATTTCATGTTGCAGGTGTTGATACAGGTAGTAGTACAGGAGTATCTAGATTTCAAGATTTAATTAATGCAAGCAAAACTGTCAAAATAGATAATATATCTTTGTTTTTTAAACCTTTGTTTGCAAAAAAAAATATAACTGAGTTAAGAAAACTGGTTGCTTCTAAATTAATAGAAGTGAAATTATCACATTTAATGATTACTTCTGTAATAGTTAAAACTGAAGAAATTTCTCAATATAAACAAGAAATTGCATCTTGTATTGAACTTTATAATGATGAACATTTTAATTATGAGGATTATGAATTTTGTTTGAAAATAACATTATCAAGAGAACTGTTACTCAAACACAGATTGCATCCATCGGTTATCAAAAATAAATTAGAAGAATATAATAATGACTGTAAATATGCGTTTTTGCCAATTTCTTCACAACAAATTTTATTTTTTATTTTTATTTATGTAAACACAGATGAATGTATTGAAAAAATTATTAAAGATTTAATGGACAAAAAAATATGTGGTGTTGATGGAATTATAAGATATGATTTTAAAAGAAAGGATTTGTTTGATGATGAATGGTATATAGAGACAACAGGTGGATCGTTTTCTAACATCAATTGTTTATCAAATATTTTTGATCTTACGAAAACTAAGACAACTTCGATTTGGGATTTATATAATACATTTGGTATAGAAGCAACAAAACAATTTTTAATTCAAGAATTGAAAACAGTCATGGATGGGGTAGATATTTGTCATATAAAACTTTTAGTAGAAAGAATGACATATTCAGGTACAATTGAACCTATAACTAGATATACAATGAGAAATGATGAAAGTCCTTTATCTAGAGCATCGTTCGAAGAAAGTTTTGAAACATTTTTAAAGGCAGCCAAATTTAAAGAAGTTGAACCTTTCACTGGTGTTTCAGCTTCTGTAATAGGGGGGAAAAAGGCAGAGGTTGGTACATATATGTGCGATATCTTAATTGATATAGAAAAATTAAATATAGCTAATTTAAAAACTACCGAAGATAATGAAACTTATGAAGATATAGCTAATTTAAAAACTACCGAAGATAATGAAACTTATTATGAAGATGATGGAGATGATTTGGTATATGTAGAATAAAAATTTAAGTTTGAAATATAAAGGTTATTTAACCTTTATATTTCAATATTTACAAACATGCACTTCTAACATAAGGTGTTCCAGTTAATCCAGTTCCACAATCTCCGTACGCGGTCCCTAAAGTAAAATATCCAGATCCAGACGGAGGCATGCCAATACGTTCACCTGTCAATGAAGTATAACCATAAGTTCCAAAAACTGGAACTACGTAAAGACCGGATGTTGCTGGAGTTGGAACTCTAATTTGCGATCCCTGATTATAAATACCCATCGTTGCATAATTTTGTGCTTGAATACGTTCGCGGGGTTTATCCATTGTTCTTTTATTGAATAAAAATTTAAATACATTCGATACAGTTACCTAAAGTATTAAAAAATTGTGGTCATTAAGTCGAATATCTACATAATTTTATGACAAATCCTCTAATGAATTTTTAATGACATATCATTAAAAATTTTAAATATCGTCTATATCAACAGAGTCTTCAATTTTTAATAAAAAAGATTTAAATTTTTGTATTGAACCATCTTTTTTTCTTAAAGTTATTTTTATTTTTTTACAATGTCCATTCCACATACATAGTAATCCTTCGTCTTCATGAGGTTCTTTTTCAATGTAAGGAATTATTTCTACAACTCGAAATGAACTTTTATTTTCTGTATTTAAAGATAGTAAATTTAATTCTTTAATAGTTTTAAAAGCTGCATTTTTTTTTGCTTCTTTGATGGATAAACCGCTACCAATAAATTTTTCATTAGGCTTATAATCTGTTATTTGGCATTCAATATTAAATGTTGGAGAATGATCTGGACCGTTTTGATTTAAAGTAGTGTATGATGGTGGTTTATATTTATTTTTGTGACAAAATTCGTTTAAAAATCCAATTGAATTAAATTTTTCCATATCGATATTTTGTTCTTTTTTATTGCATAATATCTCTTCTTTAGTAGAAGTTACGTTATCTTTTTGTTTTTCCATAATAGTTTAATTAATTCTTTTAATTCTTTAAACTAATAAAACTAATATGATTATTAGAAATTTTCCAAAACAAACAAATAATTTGTTACCTTTTGAACTTAATTCTAATAAATTTTCTTCTTATTACGGGTATCCTAATTATGGTTATACAGGATCATATCAAAATATTGAATTTCCTATTACACAAAATGGAAACTTTTTACAAGCCACCTCTGGAAACGCAAGAGTGCCTGAACCAATTTATAGTTCCGGTGTTCAAAGAAGTACAAGAATAAATTATTTACCATCTAGCCAATCGTGCGCTCCTTTTCAATCACATGCGGATTGTGATAAAAGTCCTAATTCTAAAGGAGGTGAATCTTATGATTGGAATTATGGATGGAATTCATGTTGTTCAGGTTTTTGTCCAAGTAAACGCGAATGTGCCAAACCTGATCCAAAAGAGTGCGATATTGGCAATGATATTTTAGACAGAGATCCTTTTTTAAAAATAGAATGGGATGTCAATGCGCCTAATTATAGGTGTACATACGATCTTCATAAAATAAACACTTCAGAACAAATAAATTTATTTGTTGCAAAGAATGGTAAAAATAAAAGTTATGATGAAATTATGACATCTTTCTGTGAAATTCCTTCACATATTTGTCCAATAGATCCAGGAGATGGTAGTTTAAATGATGATAAAAAAGGTAAAGAAATGGAAAAATGTTCAAGACTAATTAGTCTTGATGATGAAGGAACTAGATGCAGGGCATGGGCTGCAACACAAGATAATAAAACAATAGATAATATTAAAGAAGAATATTGTCTTCATAATCCTAATAGTCCAGATTGTAGATGTATTAACAGAAGTAGTAATTCTCTATATGACGAAGCAAAGAAAAATAATCCATTTCCAGATGGTTGTTGGTATAAACCATGTTCAACATCGGTATATTTGAAAACTTCAGATATACTTTCCGATGAAAAACACTGTCCCAAAGAAATGTGTCAAGTGATATATAATGTAAATCAAAACAATGATGTTGTTATTAAAGATAACACAAATAATATAAAATGCGATTTTACAAAATTTATACCTCCAACTCCACCAACTCCAGGTCCTGGTCCAACTCCAGGTCCTATTCCTATAATTCCTCCTATAAATCCTTTACCTTTACCAAATACTACTTTTTTGGAAAATAAAAATGTTTTAATTACTGGTATAGCAGTAACCGGAGTTGCAGTTTTGTTGTTTTTACTTTTAATGTTTAAAAGTAAAACTACATAATTTTTCTGTTTTAAAGGGTTTAAATCCTTTAAAACATCGAATACTTTAAATATGATTGACTTATTTTATTAGTTTCTTTAAATTAATATGATGGAATCTCATTGTAAAGAAAAAAAAGTTGAATCCGACGAGAAAGTTAAAAGAAAACCTGGAAGGCCTAGAAAACATAATGTAAGGCCTGTAGTAAAAGATGTTCCTATAGGAAATGATTTTAACAAGGCAACAATTACAACTAAAACATTTACAATTAAAGTAGAAAATTTTGATCCAGATATTGATATTTGGAGAAATCAAATATCAGTATCTAATGTACAGCATGATGATCTAGAATGTAGATGTAAAGATAAAATATTTCCATATACTAAACCTCATAAACCAGGAGATATTGTTGAAGAATACGTATTTTCAAAAAAAAACACTAAAAATATAGAAAAAAAAGAAAATGTTTTTAAAAACTGTTTTACTGTTGTTATTTTAGATCAATCTTTAAAACCCATAACTATTAAAATATGTAAAAAAGGATCTTTTCAATTAACTGGTTGTTTAAGTATGGAATCTGGAGAATTTTGTGTATTATCTTTAATAACTAATTTACAAAAAAAGAATCCACGATGGATACCATCTCTTATTTATATGACAATTAAGCCAGTCATGACTAATGTAAAATTTACAATAGGGTATAAAATATCTATTGTGAAAGCTTTAAATTTTTTTGAAAACAGAAAAGATATTCATGAATTTTTTTCTTATAAACTTCGAGTAAACCCTGCAATAAATATAAAAGAACTTTTGACAGAAAAAGATTTAGAAAATGTACCAATAAGAATTGTTACATATAAAAATGTTAATAACAAAATTTTTAATCGTACAAGTCAAGAAATTACACTTTCAAATTATATTCAAACTCTATCTTTAAAAGAAAAGCAAAAACATTTTAAAGAAAAACACACAACTCTTCTTTTGTTTAGGTCTGGAAGTGTTATATTGAGTGGTATTCATGAAAACGTTATGAAAAAAACATTTGAATCTTTTCAAAAAGTTACATCAGATTATAAAAGTTATTTAACTTAATTCATTTTAAATTATAATAAAATTGATTGTTATTAATGGTGGTTATCGTTAATAATAAATATATAATAAATGACGTACACACGTGAAACAATGCAAAAAATGAGACGTGAGGAATTAAAAAATATTGCAATCTCATACAGAATTTATAATGGATATCATGAAAGACCAATTTCTAAAATGAGAAAAAGTGATTTTATTGATTTTATTCATGAATCAGTTACAACACCAAATCACTCTCCTAATACCCGAGAAACTATTTTACAAAACGCTAACCGTCAAGATAGACGAAGAAGACGGGAAAATAGACATAACGAAGATGTTATTGTACATTTTATACCCTCTCCTCTTTCATCTAGAGACACTTTAAGGGATTTTGATGCAAGAAGACGAATAGATTTCGGGTCTAGTTTGATGGGAGGACCACTTGGATTACTAGATGTAGTAATTAGTGTTTTATCTTTAGATGATGAAGAACAATATGAATTAAATAATGAAGAATTTACAGGAACAATTCCTACCGAAGTAGAAGAAGAAAACGAAGCACATGAAACTGTAAGATGTGCTGTTTGTCTTCATAACAAAGTTTGTGTTTTGTTTCAAAAATGCAAACATGTCATAACTTGTGGTCCTTGTAGCTTAAGGGTAAAAGAATGTCCAGCTTGTAAACGTGTAGTAGAATCGTCAGACAAAATAAGAATTTTTTTGCCATAAACTTAAAATATATCTCTTCTTAAAAAATATATCTTCTTAAAATATATCTTCTTAAAATTTAAAGGTAAATTTACCTTTAAATTTAATAATTAATTTTAACACCTTCGTTATCTCTTATAGCATTAAACCCATAACCTAAGTTATTTTGTTCACGTATTTTAATTGTTATTGGTTTATTACCTCCACCTCCACCCTGACCATTATTTCCGTATGAATATGTTTGTCTTTGTTTTTTAGGATTGATCATACCTGTAGTACAAGTACGATCTTCTTGTCCATTCAGATAATTAACATGAAGTCCTTTATAAATTTTATGAGTTTTAACTGAATATAGTGGTAAATTTCTTTCTCTATCTTTTTCAACTCTACTAATATTATCTTTAGTAACATTTCCATTAGCATTGGTTGCGATTGTAATATTTTGTAAGTTTTTAAATTGCATATGTGGATGTTGTTGCCAATTAGAATCATTTTTTGATATTGGAATTCTTCCGCTAAATCCTTCTACCATTCCACTTGTTTCATCTCTAAATGTGGAAAATGTTTTGGTGGTTTCTGGAGAAACAAAACCTTCATAAATGTTATTTTGAGTAACACCATCAATAACATTTCTACCTATATTATCTTCAGGATACTCATATAAAGCTTGTTTAATTCTTTGAGGTTTATCTTCTATATGATATACAACATCATATGGTTGATCAATCCCTGTTTTAAAATTATATCCTTTATTTGAACACATTGGTATTGTTTTTAAAGTATTTAAAACTTCATTACGCTTTAAAGCATTTTCCGATGGTTTGATGCCTTTACTAAAATCTATAAACTCGGCTGACGTATTAATACTCGTAGTATTTCTTGGTTGTCTTGATAGAGGCATTAAATCTCTTAAATCTACGATTGGTGGTCTAAATGCGCCATCTTTTATAATTCTGTATGGTAAAAATGCTTCGTTTGATGATCTTCCAAAACCTAATCCAGTATTATTATATTGAACAGAGACCATAGGATTAACGTTTCTAGCAAATTGTAAAATAGCATCATTTCTATCTGTACTGTCATCTTCTGCATTAAGAAGATCGTTATCTTCACCAACTTTGATTATTCTTCTAGTTGTTATTCCTTTCGGAGGGTCCTTAATAATAGTATTTGTAATATACCAATCAGAAACATCATCTAAATTTAATTTAGGACTATCTGTTATGCTTGAAAATGAAATCATATTTATTTGTAAAGTTTTCTTTTTTATTTCTTATATTCCCATTTCCTGTGTTAAAAATTTCGTTTTTAGCGTTAATAATAAAGATGTTTACACAAATTGCATTAATCTTATCATTAATCATTTTAATATTTTTTATTTATAAATTTGCAATGTTTAAACCACAAGTTGTTTTAACACCATTGGAATACTTTAACTCAAGAAAAAGAAAAATATTAGAATACTTAAACAACTATAAAGTAAAATTAAATGTTTCAATACCTCCATTAACATGTACCGATTTAGATAAAAATTATAATATAGAGGAGTTTGAAGTTATGAAACAAACAGATCCAGATAAATTTAAAAAATATATTTCCTGTGGTTATGTTCACAATGTATATTTATTAACTGCGTTTGAAGAATGGATTAACAATTCTCTAACTCATTCAGATGTTTCTTTTGAGAATTTTCAATATCTTTGTATTAGACCTCCTGTAGATATATCTACAGTTGATTTTAAAAATTTTAGAAATTACATTAAATCATGTATTCAAACAAATAAAACAAATGTTACATATTGTTAATTAACACCTAAAAGGTGTTAATTACTCAATTAATTTAGAAATAAAAAATAATTAAATTTTAAACAAATAATATTTATTTAATAATAATTGATTATAATGTCTGGTTTAATTTAAGGTCCGTGTTGCCATCTATCAGATCCCATATCTCTCTTTTCTTTCATATATCTCTCTTTCTAGTCTTTCAGGTTCCATATTTTTTCCGGTATTTCTAATTTTATTTCACAATTATTACATTCTTTTGCAATTTTGGCTGGTGTACTTAACACTGCATGTACATTTTGTAACACACCTAAAGAATTATGTGAACAAATACTTTCTCCGCATCATTATAATTATTTTTGTAATTTTGATAATAAATTATATTCCCCATTATCATAACCATGGTTACAATCTTTTTGATCTATTTTTGAATCATCGTTTGTAGTATTCTCTGAAGATGTGTTTTTATTTCCCATTTATTAAATTTTGTGTTTATATTTATTTGTTAATAAATGGCAACTTTAATACCTTCTTTTAAAAAAGATAATCCTTTTGAATCCATAAATGATAACGAACTTATTGGATTAACATTTAATGACCAAGATGGACCCTCGAATAATATTTTATGGTCATCATCCAAAATTGTAAATTTAATTCCTAAAGGACAGTTTCAAGCAAAACAACCTAATGCTGTTTCTGGAAATTTTGCAAAATTTGGAGATGAAAATAATTCTGGACAAACAATTGACTCTGGAATTTTACTAGACGATAACGCAGATCCTTCATCCAGCGTTATATGGTCCAGCGAAAAAATTGCAAAAATACCACTTCCTCCTTTTCAATTAAAGCAACCTGATGCAATAAGTGGAAATATTTCTATATTTGGTTCCGATGTTAATTTGGGACAAGTTATCGATTCTGGATATTCTATTAATGATTCTTTACCACCATCTTCTCAAGTTATTTGGTCAAGTAATCAAGTCCAAAGTCAACTTTTGGCTGTTAGTCAAGCTAAACAGCCCAATGCAAATGCTGGTAATTTAGCTATATTTGGAAATGGAGTAAATAATGGTCAAGCTATTGATTCAGGATATTCAATTAATGATTTGTCTGCACCTTCTTCTAATGTTTTGTATTCAAGTAGTAAAATTTCACAAATTTTTCAACCACAAGTGTCTTTTCTTTCAGGTGTATCTCCTACATCTACAGTTAATCCTTCGTCTAATATTTTATATGTTGGTGTTGATGGATCATCTTATGTTTGGAATGGTTCTGTGTATAATAATGTTTTTGTAAAATCTTATTCAAAGTTTTCATCACAAAGCCCATTGTCAGTTCCTCCTGGAAGCAACATTCCAATCCCATTTCCAATTGTTGAAAGTAGCGGTCAAAGCAGTAAGGGCTCTATTTCCATCTCACCTAGCGGTGTTGTTACCATTACATCATTAAGTCAGGCATCCTCTTTGTATAAAGCTAAATTTTCAGGCCAAGGTTTAAATTCAGGTGGGGCTTCTATTCAAGTTTCATTTAATTTTGTTGACCAGTCTAATCAACAATTAGGAAATAGCTCTTCAGCGTTTTCAGTTTCTGTAGGGGGACTTGCTATTAATTCACAATGTTATTTAGAACAATATTTTCAAGTTCCTCCTTTAGGACAATTATCTTTTTCTGTTAATATTGTTACTAAATCATCTGATCCTCCCGTTATTTTAGGAAATGTAGGTCAGATCGACAACCCGTATTTAATTGTAGAACAAGTATATTAAAATTTAATGAAACAATTTCATTAAATTTTTAAAAATGCCTCAACGCCTCCATCTACCCCAATTATAACGACGTCTTCTATCAACATCTATATCCCATGGAACTCCAAACGGATACCGGTAGTTTACATCATACATGGGATAGGCAGCAGGAACTGGCGGTGTTACTAAAACAGTTGTTGGACTTACAGAAGGTGTTACAGTAGATGTATAATAAGGATCTCCAAAATTAAACAATCCATCTAGTTTTTTAGCTTTGCATGCCCAAATTAAAAGAGCTGCTACTAACAATACAATTATTACGACAATTGCAGGGTTCATTTTTTAAAATGCTTTTTATTACTTTTGGCAAGAAATGGTTATTTAAATCATTTCTTGCCAAAACAAGTAAGACAATTACATATTTATCTTTTAAAAGAATGGTAGCAAAAAAATTGTTTTAATAAATGGCAAATATTATTTATATAAACGACCTAAGATCAAATCGAGATTCTGACTTTACTAAAACACCAATCGGATATGTAGCAAACGATTCCACTTCAAGACCCATACTTGGCTTGGGAGACAAACTAGAATTAGATGTCCCGCCATTAACTTCTGGTGATTTTGGAAATATAAGAGCATCTATAGAAGGAACGAATGAATTTTCAGATATAGAATCTTCTGAAAATAAAACAGTTTATCATAACTATTCGGATGTTGATAAAGGACAAATACAATATTATGTTGATACAAATTTTGTTAATCCTTTTCAACCTTTTTTTAAAGATAACAATCATATTGTTATGAAACAAATTATGCCAGACAGAACTATTGAATATACAAGACAAGCAATTGTTCCCATACAAAAAGATACTAGCTTAGACCCTGTATATGATCAACAATTATTAAAATTAGAAAATCCATCTCGTTATAGTGGATATCCTATGGGTAAAGGATATTTGCAATTTTCAGCAGGAGAGGCTCGTATGGGTCCCAATAAATTATACAATCCTAATCAATGGTTTGTAGATACGCAAAATCAAAGAGAAGATGTACAAGCTTTACAAATGAGAACAATTATAAGACAAAATTATGCACCTGCTCAGTTATTTTCTTAACATGTTAAAATATAAAGGTATTAACCTTTATATTTTCAAGTCAAAATATATTAATATGGTTTATAACATGGAGAATATTATTGCCCCAATGGTATGTATGCATGCTAGTGCTGCAGGTTGTTGAGGTTATCATAATTGGACTCAGACCTAGGCTAACACAACCTAGGTTGTGTTCAAGTTTGTAATACTTTGTTTCATTTAACTTTCTAATTCAAGTTTCTAATTCAAGTTATTTTTAAAATAAACTACATTTCTTTAAAATAAATGCCTCAAACAATATTACCCATTAGTGTTGGTCAAATGGTATTAATATGTATATTTATATTAATAATTTTATTTGTCATTACAAAAGCAAAAGGTATAAAGGGATCTTGGAGTAAAAAAAGTGAAATAGATCCATTTATAAATCATTCTCTATCTTTTTATGTACCTGAAGAAGATGAGTTAAAAGATTCTGAAGGTGAACGTATTTGTCGTAAATTTTTACGAGAAACTGTAGGAGTACTTTTTAAAGATAGAGATGGAAACCCGGAACCTTTTAATAAAGCAAGACCTGATTTTCTTAAAAATCCTGTCACTTCTGGCAAAAATGGAAATTTTAATTTAGAAATAGATTGTTATAGTCCTAAATTAAAATTAGGAGTTGAATATAATGGCGCTCAGCATTATAAATTTATACCTCATTTTCATAAAAACAAAGAAGCTTTTAGAAATCAACAATATAGAGATGAATTAAAAAGAAGAATGTGTGATGATAACAACGTTACATTAATTGAAGTTCCATATACTGTTAAAGATATACCTACATATTTATACAATAAATTAAAACCTCTTGGTTATTTAAATTCATTACAATAATTTTTAATGGTATTGTACCATTAAAAATACTTTAATTAGTAAAAATACTTTAATTAGATGCATCATTGTTTTCTGTAACAAGTTGTTTACAATATTTATTAAACTGTGCTTGTGTTATAGAACCAGAAGGATTTACTTTAAACAGTGATTTTAAATTATCATCCAATATAATTTTTCGTTTATTAACAGTATCTTTAAGAGAATTTTCACGAATGTAATCAGAAAAGACTTTGTTAACATCATCCCATGAAATTAATGACGTAGTACACCATTTGGTTTTTGAGCTTTGTTTACTATGTTCATCATAAAACTTAATTAGTTCTTCAGAAGGATACAAAGTTAATTCTGATGTTTTCTCAATAAACAAATGATTTAGATGAGATTGAATTTCTGTGTAAGTACGTTGTGCATTAGGTTCCAATCGCAATAAATCAATAAGCATTGTATCACACATAATAATTTTTTTGTTTTCTTGATTTTGGAGTTTCTTTTCTTCAACGTGTTTACAAATCGCTTTTGTTACATCGTTTCTACTTTTCATTTCAGAAGGGTCGCATCCTAAAAATTTAGCCAAATCATTAGTAATTACTCTTAGTTTTCCCAAACCCGTATTTGCAGAGGTTCTTGTATGCTTAACACGAACCGGAGGTCTATTTTGTATGACTTGTTCGAAAGTGTCTTTTATAGTATCAGTTTCTTCTTTAATTTGTTTTACAAGTGGAGATGTAGGTAAACTTTCTGTAAGAGATTTAACTTTAATTTGCAAATTAGCAAGATTTCCTAAAAGTTTTTGTTCATCTGTTAATTTTCTAGTACGTTTTTTAGTTGTTTTTTTCCCATTTGTTACTATGTCATTTTCTCCGTTTTCTTCATTAACTTTTTTAATTTTGGTTTTTGGAACCTTTTTCAATTTTGTTTTTGATTCTTCTACACGTTCAACATCTACAAAACTACCATTCATTTCTTCTTTTTTACAAATTTCAGTACTCATTTTGTTACTTTTACTTTATGGACGTTGTCTTTAAGCCTAATAAAATAAGGCTACTTAAAAAATGAATGTCTGTTTAAAACATTTTTATAATAATTAAAATGGATATTGTATGTGAGTTTTGTGATAAATCATTTGATTCTAAAAGTAAGATAAATGTGCATCAAAGAACTAAAAAATGTCAACAATTTAGAACAATAACATTTGTTTGTAGAAAATGTTCTTCTGCAATACTTGGATACGATAATATATTATTTCATGTTGAGAACTGCAATGGAACAACTCCAATTTTGCACAAAGAAATAGAAAATAGAATTAAAGTTACAAACCATAATAAAAAACATGACGACAATAAAAATTTTTTTGGAAAAGGTTTAAATGGGAAAACGGTTTATATATTTAATTATGAAAAAAGTATGTTAACTTATGGATCTACCAATATTATATCTGAATCCATTGTGAGTACAATAGATAATTTAGTTGAAAAGGCTACCTTAAAATCGCTTAACGATGCTATTCAATCTTTTTCTAAAGAAAGTTTTCTCCAAGAAATTTTGTTTAAATATCCACAACCATTTTCAATTTCTGATATAAGTAAGTTTTTTGAATACGAATCACGAACTGTGATGGCATTTTTAATTGCAAAAGATCTTAATGATTTATTTGAAATTTTGTTTAAAGAATGCAAATTATTTCCTGTTTGCATTGTTAATGATAATATATATGTAATTGATAAAGTTGTTCATCAAAATCTTGATAAATGGATTTTGGAATGGAAACAAATTGATTACAAAGAAGTAAGTTTATCATTGAAAGGATTCTTTTTACCTGTATTGAATTATGCAATAAAATTATTTTTAAATGAAAGTAACAATAATACAACATTAAAATTGTTAGAACTTGTAAAAGAAATTACTGATGAAACTAAAATTAGTAAATTAATGTCAAATTTTACAAAACCAATTCCAGTTTTTGAGGATATACAAAATATATTTCAAAATGTTAAATATATTTATAACGGATCATATAAACATACACCTATGGATACTTTTATTAAAAATATATATATATCTTATGGTTCATGTTTTGTAAAAGAAAAGAAAACTGAACGTGAGCTTTATTCTTTACTTATGTCATTAACAAAAGAGTCTGAAAAAATTGCTTTGATTAAAAAAATTCAAATGAACGATAATGATGAAAATGTGGTTGAGATTGAAAAAGAAATGAAATTGTTAAAAGTTTAACCATATTTAAAAAATAAATTGTTAATTTAAAAAAGATGTTAAAAAAAGCTATAAAAAATGATAAAAATGCAGATCGTCATTATGAAGATGCTTGTAATCTTCCATACGAATCTAAAATTCAATGGACTAAAAAGAAGATCTAAAACGTATAGAAGAAGAGAAAAAAATAATTGAAACAATTGATCAAATTCAAAAAAAAAATACATCCACACAGTAAAACAAAAAATATATAAATATAAAGGTTAAAAAACCTTTATATTTTAATGCTAAGATTCCTGTTATAACAGATAAAATCATAAGATAAAGATTTATCTTGATAAGGAGTTGTGAAATAAAAAATTCCTATAACACCAGCCAAAACTGATAAAATCATATAAAGATCTAAAAATTCTTTTTTCATCTTTTATTTACTACTTTTAAGAATACTCTTGCTCTTAAATATAAAAGAATCTCTATTTTCTTTTTTCATCTCTATTTTTTTAATCTTTAATTTTTTGATTTAGATTTATTTATGTTTAAGAATAAATATGCTTCTTAACGGTAAAACTTTTAAAATATATGATTATGATACCCAAAGAACAGTTATTGAACGAATTGCATCGGTATTAAGGACAATACCTAAATATCTTTGGTATGTGAATGACGCAGGAAACACAAAATATACTGAAGAGCCAAACTTTATAGAAGAAACACCAAACTCAATTACTGTTATTAATATTATTTTAGATATAGAAACACAATCGTTACAATCATTATCAGAGTTCGAAAGTAGATATTCTGATTGGTTTATTCAAAGTGGAAACACTGGAAATTCAACCGAAGAAGAAAGTAAAGAAGATTTGTTAAAATGGTTTGTGATTAATTTCATAAGAAAAAATAAAAATGAGGGAATTTCTGAAGAGCATTCAATTCTTCTTCTAGAAGAAGAATTAAAGGAGGGAGTTGGTGGTAGAGAATTTGACTTAAATTTTCCAAAAAAAATATGGAGCGACAGAAGTCAAATAGAAAAGGATTACAATAAAAATGTAAAGGAAAATAGAACTTTGTCTGCTCAAAATGAAAAACGCTTTAAAGATCTAGATAAAATGCCTAAAGCTTCAGAAGAGTTTTCCAAATTTGTTGTTGAAAAAATTAAGGTTTCGTTTACTGTGACAAATTATCAAACAACTATGCTCTCATTGTTTAATATTATAGATATAAATAAGGTAGAAAATAGTGAAAATAGTATATTTAAAATAATAACAGTAACTACAGCAAATTTTTTTAAAATTAATGGACTGATAGACATTTCCGAATATAAAAGAATAGATCCATCTCAGCTTATTGAAAATTCTTCATCTTGTATGGATAACGTATTAAATATAATAATTATGAATGAACCAAAACAAAAAAGAGAAGGTAAACAAAGTAAAAGACCAGAATTTATAGACATAACTGTTAAGCCTAATAATGAAAATTTGTTAATTGAATTTGATTTAAGTATTTCGATTTATAACTCTGAAGAAGATAGAAATATTTTAAAAAATTATTTAATTGAAACTTTATTTCCCCAGAATTTAGGCAATTCTTCATCGGTACTTGGGAGGTCATTAACGCAATTTCCGGAACTTATAGTAGGACCAACTTTAGAGAATAAAGTTAAGGGTTCGTATTACATTATTAATCGTTATTTTCAAAAAGAAATTTTTCTAGATATGATTATGAATGATCCTGATTTTTCTATTTTATATGTTGATGAAAGATTCAAAGTAAGTAAACAACAAAGTAGGCTGTATGTATATTTTGTTACAACTAAAACTGGTATTGTAGCATTCAGTTTGTTAAATCAAGTTATTTTAACAGAGAATGATCCCTTATTTAAAATTAAAACACCGGATGGTAGAAAATTAAAAGTAAAAGTTGGTACGCAATATATCAAAATAAGAATATCATCAATTGAAAATAAATTAAATATACCATTTTTTCAAGATCATCTAAATAGATTATTTTCTTTGTATTTTTTGAAATACAATTCAACACTTCAATTCTATAATCTTTATATTAAAATAACTCCTGGTGGTTTAGGTATTCAAGATCAACAAGACATTAATTTAAACATTGATGAACCAAGAATTAATGTTCCTCCTAGAAAAAAAATTGGTGAAAATACTTTAGCAGCTCAAGTACCAGAATTATTTTTACCTTTATATTCAAGAAAATGTGCACGAGCACCTAGAATAGTTTCTGAAGAAGAGGCTTTAAAACTCAACAAAAATAATTTTCAAACAATTAGATTTCCGATTCATTTAGAAGGTAATTTAGAACCTAAAATTTATGCATGTGATCATCATAAAGAACATCCTTATCCAGGTCTTAAACCAAATGATTTAGCAAACAAGGACACCTTTAAATATTTACCATGTTGTTATAAAACTAATCCTGAACATAAGCGAGGGTCTCCTTATGGAAATTACTATAAAGGAGAAGCTTTAACTAAAGATATGACAGATCACGAATTATATAAAACTCCAAGAATTGTTCCTAATAAAATTTTTGGAATACTTCCTACTTCAATAGCCAAGATATTTGGCAAGATTTCTCAGAGAGAAATCGATGAGGAAAATGATACAACTAATTATTATAGATACGGGACCATGTATGGAATAAATAGTTTTATAGATGCAGTTGCAAGAGCAATTGGAAATAATCGGTTTGAAAACATTTATAATGAAAGACAAACATATATTTCAGAAATTAGGAAAAAAATGGCTTCTGATCCATATATTGGATTGTCAAGGCAAGAAACTTATGATTTGAATATTGAAGTTGTTAAAAAATGGATAAAATCAGATCAATACTTTGATCCAAAAAGATTTTTAAAAATTGTGGAAGATTATTTTGATGTTACAATCTTTTTGTTTGAAAGAAATGTTGGAGCAAGCATTATCTTTAAACAAGAAGATGATTTTACAATCACAATAGATCAAATAAGTGAAACTGTTCAAAAATATGGATCCGGAGGGCAATTGTCTTTACCAGTACATTCAACAATTGGATCTTATATTCTTAGACCATTAAAAAATAATGTGGTGTTTATATACATACATATGGGAAGTGAAGTTGATAAAGTTTTATATCCACAATGTGAAACAATAGTTAAGTATGAACAAGAAACTGGAAGAAAAAAAGGAACTGTTAAAAGTTTATTTCATAAACATGATCGTGAAGTTGAGGTTATAAAAACACTTTTTGACAAATTATTATTATCATACACTTCTATAATGTCTGGACCACATATTACATTTACATATGAACCATTTTCTATGACATTAAAGGATGGAAATGGATTAGTATTAAAAGAACAATTTATAGATAAAAGTGGAAAAACAAGAATGTTATATGCATCTTGGGTTTCAAAAAGTTCCAAAACAACGTTAAAAGAAATGTTAAACGAACCAGCTTATTTTACAATTATAACAGAACCAATTCATCCTTTACGTTTGCCAATTAAACAAAATAAAAATAAAAATGAAAATTTATGTAGACCATTGACAGACATGTCAAGAACTCCGTCACATAACATTTCAAATCATTTTGAAATATCTCCGATAACAAATGAATTAGTTGACGATTTAATGAAAATTTATAATTTAAATTACAAAAAGGCGTCTTTTAAAGATTATCTTTGCAATGCATCAGATTATTTAAAAGGTCAAATAAACGGTATAAAAGTTAGAATTTATGTATCAAATTCTGTAGAAGAAATGAGAAGAAATGACAGTACGCTTTTAAAATACAATAAACAAAGAAAGATATCAAGAATTTTGTTTGAGTATGTGTTATATAAATTTTCTGAGTATATTAAATTTCACAATGAATATTCTAAAAAAGAAATTTTTGAAACATTTTTTTTAGAAAAATGTTTAGTAGATAATTCTTTTATATACAAAATTAATCAAAATTTTAATGTTCCATTCTTTACATTATTTGATAAAATGTTTATGGTCGACGGTAAAATTATATTTTCATCTCAAAATTTGATGATCAAAATAATGTATAATATTTATCAACTAACTACTAGAAAATTTAACAAAGTTAAAGAACTAAGCAATCAAACAATTATGAATACATATTTTGAAAATTTATCAGATTTTAACCACAATGATAATTTTTTTATAGTTTATGGACTAAATACATTTTTAAGATTTGTTTCTGAAACCAAACAAGGAGAACTGCTATTAAATACTCTTCAACCTTTTGATGGACCAAGATTTTTTTCAAGTGATGATATTGAAGATGGGAAGATTTTTTCAGCATTTTGTTATGGAAGCATAGATACAGCAATCGCAAATCAATTAAGTGATAAAGATATTGATAAAACAGAAAATGGTATTGTATATATATTTGATATTGTTAATGGATATGAAGCATACCAAATTGATTATAAAGGTGTGAAAATAGTCGCATTTAAAGTAGAAGATGGAGAATATTATCTTACTCTTAAAAAAATTTAAGTTTTTAATGCCTAAAGGCATTAAAAACAAACAAAATATATACAGAATCAATATACAGAATCAAAAACAAAACCATTATGTAATTTTATTTTAATAAGTTTTTCAATAAGAATTACATCAAAAAATTTTTTAAATAGATCTTGAATTTCTATTTGGTCTTCTAATGTCATTCCATCGATTACAGCATTTAATGCTTGTTGAGTGTCGTCATCAAGTTCGTGATCGTTAAAAAATTGCTTCCAGTTTTGTTGATACATAGATGCCATATTTTTACTTGTTATGGAAGGTTGCAAGAACAATGGGTTTTCAACAAAAAATCCATTTTAATGCTTTTTAGCATTAAAATTTAAACTAAATTTTCAGAAAATATTTTTTGTAAATTTGGTTTATTATAAAAATTTTCTTTAATCATTATAGCCATCGCATCTGTTGATTTATCTATTCCTGCTTCTTTTGCTGCTTTTTCATATTTTTCTTTGTATTGATTAATAACTTCTGGATTTGTCTCTTCTAAAGAATTAGCTTCTAACTCTGCCTGAAGTATAACTTTTTTGACATCATGTAATTTTTTTCTATGTTCTTCAAATACAAAAAGATTATCAGAAAGTCTTTTTCTAGCATATATGTATTTATCTAAAGGAGTTAACTCATTTAATTTTTGTTCTGGAGTTTTAGAAACATCTTCTTTTAATTGTTTCTCTCTCTCTTTAAGTTCTTCCATTATTTTTTTATCTTCTTCTCCGGCTGTTTTTACAAATCGAGATATTTCATTTTTAGCATCTGCTTTGACATCGATTTCATTAACAGAAGCGGCATAATGAGAAGAGATTTTAGGATGCACAATCGGAAATGGTGTACCAACTTTTACATGATAAATTTTATGTACAGAATCATGTTTTTGTATAAGTTCTAATGCTCTTTGATCTGATTCATCCACATTTGCAAACGTGCCTCTTATTTTTGCAAAACCATAAACACCATATTTATTAGGTTTGGCATCATTACAAGGTACAAATGATATAAGACCAATATCTTGATTACTAAGAGGAGGATCTACATAGTGTCTATCCGCACGTGTGAACAAAGGTTTTCCAAATCCTAATTTTAAATAAGTTTTGCGATCAGGATTTTTTATTTCTTGTGAGGATCCAATAGACAATTCTGATAAAGCATTAATGGTTTCGATTTTTGAAAGAGGAGGGTCTGTATCGGGAATAAATGAATTTTTATTTTCTCTTAAAAAATGTGGGTCGGTTAAACTACTAATTTCTGCAATATGTTCCATATTTATTTCTTTCTTATTTATCTAATGTCTTTAAATAAAGTTTTTTTGTTTAAAGCTCCATAAAAATATAATAAATAATAAACATGGATAATAAGTGTATATTTTCTAGGAAAGAAGATGGTATTTGTGAATATAAAAATGAAGTTAGAACAAGTCAGTCTGAAGTTCAAAAAACATCAATAAAACTTATGCAAAGCCCCCGAGAAACAACCGCCCAAGTTCTGGAAAAGAGGGAAACCGACGAAAAAGAGGAAAAAGAATTGTATTTAGATAATATAATTAAAAAAGCGTCTGCAAATCCTCAACAAAGAAAAAATCAAAAAAAATATCACAGAGCTTCTTCAGATTGTGATAGTTCAGATGAAGAAAAGGACGAACCATATTATCATGGTTCTAAAGCATCAACAACTTTAACTAGAGAGCAAGCTTTAAAACTTTCATTACGTAAAATAATAGATGAAAGAAAATTAAACAAATAATGTACTTAAAATTTAATGAACCGAATTCATTAAATTTTAATAATTTTCAAATTCAGATGCATCTTCATCTATTAATTTAAAATTATTATTAAAAAATCCCAAATCGTTCATTGTGTCAATCACATTTAGTTTAGTACTAGGATGTAAAGTTCCATTTTTATAAGTTTTAAAAAATTCATTTAATATATTTTTTGTTCTCGTTGTATTAGTTAAAGAACACCAAACACAAAAATCAACTATAACTCTTGTTTCTATACATGATTGTTTGTAATCATGAGAATCTTTTAAATAACTATAATAATTAGTTGGTGTTGTGGGAGGAGTTAAAAACCAAATTATATCTTTATTTTTGGAATAACTTTGGGGACAATTTGTACAGTCGTTTAAATCACCCCTTAAAGGTGTAAATATACATTTTCTACAATAAACATATTGGTTATTGCTTAAATACATAAATAACTGACGTATTGTGTATTTATCCATTTTTATTCTATTTTACAAGATAATCTTTTAACTATAGTTTACATAACAAACATGTATTTCCATCCTAAGGCATCAAAAAGTGTTTTGCATATATCATCATGACATGCTTTTCTCTCTGTGGTTTTTAAAACAGCAAAATCATCTTTGTTACAATTGTAACCATGTTTTCGTAATAATTGAAATAAAACATATTGGGTATTTATAAAATTTTTTCTTTCGATATCTTTAAATAACAAATCATATTGTTCTGTTAATTTGTCAAAATCAGCCATTAATTTTTCTTCTAAATGTTCTATATTATCAGGTCTTTTACCTGTTAATGTATAATGAATAAGAATAGTATCTTCATAATGTTTTGTATATCCAAGTTCTTTTAAAAAAAATAGTATATGGGCTCTGGTAACAATTTTAAATCTTTTACTTTGACTAATTGGATTTCCATATTTGTCTTTTTTATTAGCCGGTTCTATTATTTGATGATTAACTAATTGTTCTTCTAATTCATCATAGATTCTTGGATTAATATTGGTATTTTGTTTACCTTGATATTGATTTATACAATCTTTAAAATGAACTTTTCTATCATAAGTGTACTTATTGCAAACGTTTATTCTCCCTCCATCGTTTACACTACTTGAATTAAGTAATTTAACTGTTTCAGCATTGCATAATTGACATATATATATATCATCATCCTTATAAAAATCTTTATCATTACCACATGTACATACAACTGGTATGGAATTTAATAAATCTTCTTTTCCAAAATTTCCTATTAATTGTAATGATTTTAAAAGTGGTTCTGTAAGATATGATTTTGCTACTTTAATAAATTCTTGTACAGTTTCCCTTCTTTTTAAAACTAAATTATTAATTTCTGTTGGTTTTTGAGAAGTTAAAGCAACTTCTATGTTTAAAGGTGTATTTATAATAGTTAAATATCTATGTATGATATCAGATGTTTCAATACTATAAAGGTCAAGATTTGATAAATTAACTAATTTTTTTTCTAAATATTTTTTATCCATTAATAGATCTAAAAGTATTTTAGGTCTCAAATTTTCAATTTTTAAAATATTTTCAATACATAGCAATCTTTCATTATATCGTTTATATTTTTGGACCTCTGATTCAAAATGTAATTTAATTTTATTGTCTAGACTTAAAATGTCTATATCTTCATTAATCATTTTCTTTTAATTATTTATTTTTTAAACTATGCAGAACTCCTCGCAATATGGTCATTTTGAACTATTCTATAATCTAAATCTTTATCTAAATCCAGTTCAATAAAAATAGAAGACAAATTTTAAAAGCATTTAAAAATAGTAATCTGATTGTATTCAAATTTAAATCTTGGCAATGTAATAAATAAACAAAGATGTCTATTTCTTCGTCAAATGTAACTTCTGGTTTCATCGATATCGCCACTAAAGATGAAATTGAAAAATATATGTATGGTGGTAAAACATCCACAGCTTATTTCGTAAGAGAAACTAGAAAAGCAACATGGTTTACCCAAGTACCGGTTAGTTTAACTAGAGCAAACGGATCAGCTAACTTTGGAAGCGAATGGTCGGCATCCATTTCTAGGGCTGGAGATTATTTGTTGTATACTTGGCTAAGAGTGAGAATTCCATCTGTAACTTTGTTAACAACAAATCAATTTGGTGCCAATGGTAGAATTAGGTGGTGTAGAAATTTTATGCATAACTTAATCAGAGAATGTAGTATTACGTTTAATGATTTGGTAGCAGCAAGATTTGATCATTATCATCTAGATTTCTGGGCTGCATTTACAACACCTGCGTCAAAGGCAGTTGGTTACGATAATATGATTGGAAATATTTCTGCTCTTATTCAACCACAACCTGTACCTGTTCTTCCTGCAACAGTAAGTCTTCCTGAAGCTGACCTTAATTTGCCATTACCCTTCTTCTTTTCACGTGATTCTGGAGTTGCTCTTCCTACTGCTGCTTTGCCATACAATGAAATGAGAATTAATTTCCAATTCCATGACTGGCAACGCTTGTTGATTCTTGACAACATTGCAGCCGTTGCATCACAAACTGTTGTACCTGTTGTAGGTGCTACAAGCGATATTGCGACGGCTCCTGTTCTTCATCATGGAACTGTATGGGGTAACTATGCTATTGTCTCTAATGAAGAGCGAAGACGTATGGGATGCTCTGTAAGAGATATTTTGGTTGAACAAGTTCAGACTGCTCCACGTCATGTTTGGAATCCAATAACTAATGATGCTCCTAACTACGATATTCGCTTCTCTCATGCTATTAAAGCACTTTTCTTTGCTGTTAGAAATACAACCTTTTCTAATCAACCTTCAAACTATACAACCGCTTCTCCTGTTATTACGTCAACAACTGTTATTTTAGAGCCCTCAACCGGTGCTTTTGATCCTATACATCATACTACCCTTATTTATGAAAATACAAATCGGTTGAATCATATGGGCAGTGATTACTTTTCGTTGGTTAATCCATGGTATCATGCGCCTACAATTCCTGGACTTACCGGGTTCCATGAATATTCATATTCACTTGCCTTTAACGAAATTGATCCTATGGGAAGTACCAATTATGGTAAACTTACTAATATTAGTATTGTACCAACTGCAAGCCCTGCTGCTAAAGTTGGTGCTGCTGGTACTGGTCCTGCTGGAAGTGGACAAAACTTCCCACAAACATTCGAGTTCATTGTTACAGCATTAAACAACAACATCATTCGCATGAAAAATATTTTTCTTGTATCATTTGTAGTGCCACGTAGTCTACGATGGTGCTGCTAACAAAGAAATACTTGTGCGAAACAGGCGGAGGTGGTGTCGCGAGGCACCAATTGGAACCATGAATTAACATGGTACCTTGGAACCGTCTAGTCGGCTTGCAATCGGGCCTTTGATTAAATCAAAGTAGTGGTTGTAAGTGGTACGTCGACGACAGTCGACACCTAACGTGAAACTTCACGGAACAGGCAAGGTTGATGAAAACGGTCAAAATTCAGTAAAATGGACAAGACCGTCGGTGTAGCTAAAGGGTAACTTTTAGTGATATCGCTATCGACTGGGTCATCAACCGGTCACCCTTTTTAAGGGAGGCTCAATGTACAGTCAGGCCACCATAAGGATCCAACGGATACGAGTGGTGCTTTATGTGATCGAGTGAATTGAAAATTGACACTCGGGAAGCATAGAGGTTCTATTCAAAAGAATAGTTCGATCACCGAAGTGGAGGAGCTCTGGGTTTTCCCGTCCTCTAGAGGGGGTTTTTTGGATTTATTATCATTTTTTAATGGAAAAAAATTCCATTAAAAAATCACAATAATTTTTTAAAACGTTCTTTTTTTTAATTATGGATATATAATTCTATATCATATCCACTTTCTGTTATAGCTTTAATTTTTTTATGTATATTGTATGTATAGTATCAGTGTCTATTTTATATATCCATTCGTTTTTTACTTCTATTAAATAATTACCATTATCATTTACAATACACATGGGAAGAATTTTAATTTTTTTTTTAAAATGAAAGGAAGAATTTAAAATTTTTTAAAAATGAAAATGTTAATTTGTCCAAGATGTTCTTGTATTTTTAAAATTTTAGAAGGAAAAGATCTTCAGCAACAAGCTGCTATGAAGGTAGGATGTACAGCTATTTTAAAATCTTTTAAACAAGCATTTATATTTAAATACAAAATGACGATATTTAAAAGTGGACATCTAGTAGAAGCACTTTCTACTTGTCCATTTGCAGGACATTATGATGGTTTTACAAAAAATTATAAAGGTAAAGAAATGTCTACTATAAAAACTCCTTTTATAGGTAGTGTAATTCTTGAATATGGGAATTCTTTTTAATATTTTTAATAAATGAAACAAAGACAAGCACGTTTAATTGGAACTCCATCTCAAACAAGAAGGCAACAAGAACTTGCTGAAAAGTTAGAAAAAGTAAAAGAAGTTCTTGAAGATGAAAAGAAACGACAATTTGATGAACCTCTTTTTGATTTAACAAAACTGAGACAAGCATTAGATAAAGCAATTCCTCAACCTGAAGATGTAAAAGGATTTTTTGCACAAATTATTAAATCTCCATCAAGATATGAAATTATTTTTGATGAGGCAATGGGTGTTGCGGACATTGAAGAACAAGAAGTTATAGAGAAACTAAGAGCTAAAGAAGAGGATGAAGTTTATGATTTTGCAAATAATTTTGTAAGACAAAGGAGACCATTACCTCAGTTTTTTAAAACATTTTTTGATAATGAAACAGTAAAAGATATTTTTGGAGATATAGATGACATATCGGATGATGAAAACTCTTTTACAAATCAAGATGGAGAGGCTGAAGATAATGAAATTATAACAGGAATAAGACAAAAAGATATAAGACAAGATGATAAACCGGAAGAGAAAATAAGAGAAATTAAATTAATTGAACAAGTTAATATGAAAGAAGGTATTGGAAGAGGAAAAATTTTGGGTAATAAACCTGTTTTTAGAAGTGTACAAAAAAGTAAACCGTTTATTGCAGAAAGAGAAGAGTTGAAAGCAAGAGAGGGTAGAAAACGTAGAATTCAACCAATTCCATTTGGAATTTTTAAAGAAGAAAAACTTAAAACCTGTTTACAATTTTATAAACTTTTTCCCTGGATTAAAGATAAAGTTTTAGATGTATTTGTTGCTCCTATTTCATCTAATTTTGATGACAGTTTTTTTATTCGTTCTGACTTTTATGAATACATTTCCTCTCCAGTAGGATTTGCTATAACAGATGATGAAATTGAAAAATTTTATCGTCCAAAAGAAAAATATTATAAACTTCAATGTTACGGAATAAACAAATATTATAATGAAAACGACCCCGAAATTATTCATGTTAATTGGAATAATCAGGAATATTTATTTAAAATTGGCATTTTGACTGAAAATAGAGGATTTCTTATACAAGAAGCAGATATTTTACTAGCAGAAGAGGATTTTATAGAACATTGGTTAGGAAAATCCGATAAAAGACGTGAAGAATTATTAAATTCTGTTAATATTCCATCAGATGCAAAAGCGGTGGCTAGAAATGAAATTTTGAGATCGCTTTTAAATGTTATTCCAAATGCAGATCTTTTATACACAAATAGAATTTTAACAAATATAGTTGAAAAAATAGTAGATTTGAGTTTAAATACAAGTGATTTTTTTTTAAGAGTTGCAGATTTAATAGTTTTCATCAACCCAAATATTAATTTTGTTTCTTCTGTTTTTCCAAAAAGACTTGCTAAAATGCAATATAAACCAGAAATTTTACCTCTTTTAACTCAGAGAGAGAAATTACCTGAAATTTTTGATGATAATCGTATACCAGAAGCAACAATTGAATATGTAAATCGCACAATTCATTTTCAAATAGAAAAAGTATATGAAGATTTAGTTAATTATACTGTCATGTATAATGTTATTCCAACTAGAAAGGCAACTAGACCATTTCAAATAGGAGGCAAAGTGAAACCAACAGGTCGTGATGACAAAATAATTATAGGTCTTCCAGAATGGAAAAATGCATGTGTGAATGTTAATGATGTTATAAATATTCCCGATGAAGATTTAATTTTTTACTCTGATATTGAAGATCAAAATTCAGATGTATATTGCTTTCCTATAAATGAACTTTTGGATAAATTTTCAAGAGAAGATATTCATAATCAGTACACCGGAAAAGATTTTTCTGATACGTTTGTAAGACGATTCTTGTCTGTATATTCGAAACCAATACAAGCGGAAAGAGTTGTAGAAGTTGAAAGAGTTGAAGAAGAGAATATTCCAGAGGGTCCATTAATAAAATTAATTAAAGCAGAACTTTTAAGATTAGAAAATAATCTTATTGAACCAGAATACTTCCAAGAAGAAGAAATTAAATGTTTAGAATGCAAAAAAGCTGTTCCTGCTGGTGAAGGAATGTTGAGTATTTACAAAGGTAAAAAAGTTGCTTTTTGTAATATGGAATGTTTTGAAAATAAAAAATGGTAATTTTAATGGTTTTTACCATTAAAATTTAATGAAAGGAATTAATGAAAGGTATATGCAACACTTCCACCTGTAAGTCTAGCAGCATTACTTGTATTAATTAATATCACGAGCAAATTGGACCACAAGAGAAACAGTACTTCCACTAAGATTTTTATATTCTATTTCTAATGTACAAGTTGTAAAGTTATTTGTTGCATTAAATGTTGGTCCGGTATTACTGCCTCCGGCTAATACACTAGGAACGTTTGAATCAAATGTATTTATAACTGTGCTTGCTTGAGAACCGCAAAAACTGTACATTGTAACTGATGTTGAATTACCAATATTCTGCGGCCACCATCCACTTCCCATTAATACATCAGTTGATGCATTTAATCCTGTAAAAGCAAAAGAAGGTGCCCAAGCAGCACTTACAGTTTGATATCTTAGATAGTAAGAAGCCCTGACAGTTTGGTTATTTGCAACCGAGAAACCACTTCCCAATGAAATATTCGTAGCATTTGGCGATGCACTGTTTGAACCTATAAGTTCTGATGGAGCACTTAATGGTGCTAATTGACCATTTCCTACAACATTAGCACCTAACTGTGTTGCTCCAACCGATCCTGCCACAATTTGTGTTGCTCCAACTGATCCTGTAGCTAATGTTGGTGCGGTTGCTGATCCAGTTAATGCTCCTGCTAATTGGATTGTACCAAGACTTGACGATGTTGCGGCCGGGACTGCAGTAGATGCATTAACTGACAAAACTGAACCTGTCATAGAAAGACCTGATCCTAATGTTATATTAGTTGCTGCTGGAGATGAGCTATTTGATCCTAATAATTCTGAATTAGCACTTAATGGTGCTAATTGTCCTGTACCAACAACATTTGCTCCAAGTTGTGTTGCGCCCACAGACCCTGCTATAATTTGTGCAGATCCTATAGAATTAGATGCCATCAATCCCGTTCCCAATGTTATATTAGAAGCTGCAGGAGATGAACTATTAGAACCTATAAGTTCAGATGGTCCAGATAGTGGTGCTAATTGTCCATTTCCAACTACATTAGCTCCTAATTGTGTAGCTCCAACTGCACCTGGAGAAATTTGACTTGAGCCCACAGAATTTGTTGCCAAAGAGGGTGCTATTGCGGATCCTGTTAATGAACCAGCCAATTGTACTGTTCCCAAAGAAGATGTAGCTGGAGGAACTGCAGTAGATGCATTAACTGATAAAACAGAACCTGTCATTGATAAACCTGATCCAAGCATTATATCCGTTACAGCTGAAGGATCCTAGTAATTCGGATGGGGCTGGTAAAGGAGCCAGTTGAGATGTTCCTACAGATCCAGTAGCAAGTTGAGATGATGTTACAGATCCGGGTGCGAGACTAGAACCAGATATAGAACCCGGTGCTATACTGGAAGAAGTTACTGCTCCGGGAGCAAGTTGAGAAGCACCCACAGATCCAACTGCTAATTGTGGAGATGTTGCTGTTCCGGTAAGAACTCCTGCTAATTGAATTGTACCAAGGGATGTAGTAGTAGAAGGGGCAACCGTTACAGCACTTGGATTTACGCTTAAAACTCCTGCAGGACTCATTTGTAAACTAGGTCCCAAAGTTATATCCATAGCATTGGGACTTGTACTGTTTGATCCTATCAACTCCGATGGTCCTGATAAAGGAGCCAATTGCATGGGTCCAATTGCACCATTTGCAATTTGAGATGCACCAACAGCGCCATTTGCGATTTGCGAAGAACCGACAGCACCGTTGGCAATTTGGGAAGAACCAACAGCGCCATTGGCAATTTGAGAAGAACCAACCGATCCAGGTGCGAGTTGTGTTGAAGTAATAGTTCCTGGAGCTAAACTAGAACCTGTAATGGAACCGGGTGCAATACTAGAAGCGTTAACGGCACCTGGAGCAAGTTGAGAAGCTCCTACCGATCCTGCTGCAAGTTGAGGAGATGTTGCAATACCAGCAAGAACACCTGCTAATTGAATTGTTCCAAGGGATGTTGTTGTAGCAGGAGGTGTAAATCCTCCCCCTCCACTTTTAAGAGATGAATATATAACATTAGCAGCGGGAGCAGCATTATCATTTAGTGTTACTCCTGCTAAACCAGATTGTTCAAGTTGTTGTAATGGATTTTCAATGTTAAACGAAGCCATTTTCTTTATTTTATTGTTGATCCAAAAAAATCATAAAAGTTATTATCTGTGAATTAAGTTGAAAACACAAAATTTTTATAAAGGTCAATCGACCTTTATAAAAATGTTTTAAAGTTTATTTAATTTAATTTTAAATTCTTCTTTCATTTCTTCTTTTCCTTTATTAATCAACGTTAGTTGAGCTTCTTTTGTTAATTCAATAGCTTGGGAATTATTTTTAAATTGGTTTAAAATACTTTTCTTCATCTCGTCATAGTTATATATTTCTTTTCTGATGTCTTGAAACTCAGATTCAGAAATAACTCCATCTTCCATTGCTTTAGTATATTTTTCATCAATTGAATTTCTTTTACTTTTTGCAAGCAATTCAATATGAGCATGTTTATCGATTTTTTTCGTTATCAATTTAGATCCATTTCTTAGCACTGTAGAAAACACTGTTAATCCCAAACAAATAGGCGTACTAATTACTATCATTGGTGGAATAAAAAATGATGTACCGGTAACACCAAGTTCTGTTATCATACACGAACATTCAACACCAAAAAGAATTTTGTCTAATTTGCCATAATTTTTCTTTAAACGCTCTCTATCTTTAATTTCTGTATCTAAATATTTAATGTACTCACTTATTTTATTGATTTTGTAATCTTTAAAATGTTCTTCTTCTTTAAACATTTCTAAATTAGGATAACCGTTCTTATACACTGGAAGTGTTTTTGTTTTATCGTTAAAGTCACGATGATTTAAAGAGGACTGACTTTCTATCATCATAAGAGAGTCTCTTGGTAAAGTAAGTCTTTCCCTACCTGAAAAACCAGAAAAATCACGCTGATGTGGAGAAAAAGAAGTTTCATTAGAATACGATGGATAAAATGAATCTGCATTTGGTGCACTTGGTTCATTTGTATTTATCACTAATTCGTGTTTTGTAGTCATATTTCTTATTTATTTTTAAGGAATTTTTTTTTATAAAATTTATATCCATTGTTCATTTAATTATATTTTTCATTTAAAAGATCGATCCTTAAAATTGAAGTGTGTTAAACAAAATATAAAAAAAGACAATGAATCAAGAAATGAATTGCGAAAATACTGAAATGGAACAACAAACTGAATTATTTGACTTTGACAGCGATGATAATCGCACATCTGCTAAAACTCCTGCATTAAAAGCTATTGGTGGAGGAATCAAAGACAAAAATGGAAAAGTTATTGGTGCTGGTTTATGGATGGCTCATGAAAATGCAGAAATATGTCAATGGAAAAAAGATTGCACAGATTCATGTGATTATTCATGTATGGATCATTTAAAAGGTATGACATATCATGGTGTTGATACAAAGAAAGTAGATGATGACGGTAATGACATAATAATTCCCGGAAGTGTTATTTTAAAACCAAGAATGCTTGTAATTGGTAGATCTCCATTGCTTAAAATAAGTGAAGATTCTGGATATACTGTTGGTGTTTGGGTTAAGGGAGATAACAGATTTAAGGGTCCTGATGGTAAAAAGAATTTGTATGCATGTGTTAGGCGATATTTTATAATTTTCGTTGACGAGGATAATAAACCACTTCATGATATAAATCAACCAATTCAATTGACAGCCAGGGGATATTTTCAAATGGAATTTGATAAAATGTTAATGTTTTTCCGCTCAACAATGATTAAAGCATACTGCGAAGCAATGAAAAAAAATGCCACTAATATGAAAGAAGCATGGCATAGTATGTGTGTATTTGCTCCATTATTTAAAAGCGAAATGAAAGGACCATCTAAAGATAAACAATCTAAAGCTTGTATTACATATGGTTTTGACAAACCTACAAAAGATAACTGGCTTACTATGTGTGTTGGTAGAAACAAAGAAGCTCAAGATATTTATAAAATTCATGTTGAAAACAAAGAATGGTGGCAAAAAAGTATTAAAAAAGATCAACAAAAAAGTGAAGAAGAAGAACATCCTAATGATGATCACGTTTATATGACTGAAGAAGATGATATAGAAAAAATTGAAAGGGGAATTGAAAGTTTGGGAAATGGACATTAAAAATAACTTATTTTAAAAAATTTATTTTAATGGTTTGAAACCATTAAAATAATGAATTCACATTAATTTGAAGTATAAAAAAATTTTTTTATGATTTTTTAAAAAATGGTATAATGGTGGTTAAAACATTAATATTTAAAACAATAAAAGATTATTCTTATATAAAAGGCAAACTTCAAGAAATTATAAACGAACATAATTCTGGACCATTCTCCGAGTCTGGAAATATAATTTTAGTAAACAATCCTAAACTACATTTATTTACTTCTACATTTAAAGAAGACGATGTTAGATTTTTAGAAGTTATAAAATTATTTAATAAAATTGATGAACTTCAATATTTGAATGGAAAAATTAAAGCTTCAGAAAATAATTATGGAGATATTGTCATATATTTTACTCCAACAAAAGAACAAAAACAATATATAGATCAAATTTTAAAACTTGAAGGATTAAAAAAAAATCCTGTTGCTTTAACAATTGGAACCATAAAAGAAAATTTTAACATTTCAATGGAAAAAAGAGAAGCTGGATTAAAAGTATTAATGAGAAAGGTTTATTCTTTTTTTAGAGGTAAAAAAATTGCATTTGATGAAGCACAAAGTATTACTTTTTAAAACTTTAAGGCTCTTACTTAATAAAATTGAAGTTATAAATACATATACAACTATTATACAAACATAACATGTCATTAAAACGTGGTCTTTTAATAGTATTTGAAGGGTGTGATAAGACAGGAAAATCAACTCAATGTAAATTACTATTTGAAGAACTGAAACAAAAAAATATAGAAGTACGTATGATTAGTTTTCCAAATAGAACAACACAAACAGGGAAAATAATAGATCAGTATTTAAAAGGAAATATTTATTTGTCTGATGAAGATATTCATATTTTATTTTCTAAAAATAGATGGGAAATTATTGATACAATTAAAACAAATATTCTTAATGGTATTACAATCATTATTGATAGATATTCTTATTCTGGAATTGCATTCTCTGTTGCCAAAGGTTTAGATTTTGAATGGTGCAAACAAACAGAAAATGGATTGTTAAAACCTGATATAATTATTTATTTAACAGGACAAACAAAAAATATGGCATCAAGACATGGTTATGGAAGTGAAATTTATGAAAGAATTGAAATTCAAGATAAAGTTAAAGAATGTTATGAAAAAATGATTGAAATTCCATTATGGAACAAAATAAATGCGGATCAGGATATTTTAATAATTAAAAAACAAATTGAAACTATTTTTATTCAAAAATTTTCATTAGAAAACAAGAAACTTGAGTACATATAAAACATGTACATGATACAACATATGAAAATGTATAAAAATGAAACCTTGTTTTAAAAGTTTGTTGAACAATTAAAGTGTTTACAATGAATACAGAAAAAGTCGTTTTTAATTATAGATTAACATTTCATCCTAAATACCTAGATTCTAACTTTCCAATTTATATTAAAAATGTTGCAAAAGAAATAATTTTTAAAAAAGAAACTTTTTATGTATTAAAAATTGAAGATGTTGAAATTTTAAATGTTATTGTTGGAAGGGGAAAATCTGACCACATCGCTAATTTAAAAATAACAACCCAATCTATAGTTCCTCAAAAAAATAAAACTTTTAGTGGGATAGTAACTAATGTTTTTCCACACTTAAAATTAACAATTGTAACCATTGAAGGAAAAGTTGAAGTTATTGTAAAAGGAGAAACAACTAAACAAATAAACGATTTTGCACTTGTATTAATCAATGTTGTTAAATTTCATAATGAAAAAATAGTGTGCTCAGGTTCATTTCAATAATAATTTTAATAATTTTTTTAAAAATTTAATGGTGCTCAACCATTAAATTTTAAAACCAATTAGTTAATCCACATCCTCCCCATCCTAAATTATTTTTAATTTGAAGAAAAGGTTCCTCGTTTCGACCGAAGGTCTTGGTTTGTTTAGAAGAAACAACCATAAATATTATAAATAAAA
>JAOWCC010000489.1:0-34641 GCA_030867875.1 Actinernus sp. WN-2022
TAATCTTAAAAACGTTCAATGTGCCGTAAATTTCTCAAACGGAGAGATTCCATCTTTCCAGCCAATTCATAGATTCCTGACCGCGAGCTAATCTTAAAAACGTTCAATGTGTCGTAAAATTCCCAAACGGAGAGATTCCATCTTTCCAGCCAATTCATAGATTCCTGACCGCGAGCTAATCTTAAAAACGTTCAATGTGCCGTAAAATTCTCAACCGGAGAGATTCCATCTTTCCAGCCAATTCATAGATTCCTGACCGCGAACTAATCTTAAAAACGTTCAATGTGCCGTAAAATTCCCAAACGGAGAGATTCCATCTTTCCAGCCAATTCATAGATTCCTGACCGCGAGCTAATCTTAAAAACGTTCAATGTGCCGTAAAATTCTCAAACGGAGAGATTCCATCTTTCCAGCCAATTCATAGATTCCTGACCGCGAGCTAATCTTAAAAACGTTCAATGTGCCGTAAAATTCTCAAACGGAGAGATTCCATCTTTCCAGCCAATTCATAGATTCCTGACCGCGAGCTAATCTTAAAAACGTTCAATGTGCCGTAAAATTCTCAAACGGAGAGATTCCATCTTTCCAGCCAATTCATAGATTCCTGACCGCGAGCTAATCTTAAAAACGTTCAATGTGCCGTAAAATTCCCAAACGGAGAGATTCCATCTTTCCAGCCAATTCATAGATTCCTGACCGCGAGCTAATCATAAAACGTTCAATGTGCCGTAAAATTCCCAAACGGAGAGATTCCATCTTTCCAGCCAATTCATAGATTCCTGACCGCGAGCTAATCTTAAAAACGTTCAATGTGCCGTAAAATTCTCAAACGGAGAGATTCCATCTTTCCAGCCAATTCATAGATTCCTGACCGCGAGCTAATCTTAAAAACGTTCAATGTGCCGTAAATTTCTCAAACGGAGAGATTCCATCTTTCCAGCCAATTCATAGATTCCTGACCGCGAGCTAATCTTAAAAACGTTCAATGTGCCGTAAAATTCTCAAACGGAGAGATTCCATCTTTCCAGCCAATTCATAGATTCCTGACCGCGAGCTAATCTTAAAAACGTTCAATGTGCCGTAAATTTCTCAAACGGAGAGATTCCATCTTTCCAGCCAATTCATAGATTCCTGACCGCGAGCTAATCTTAAAAACGTTCAATGTGCCGTAAAATTCCCAAACGGAGAGATTCCATCTTTCCAGCCAATTCATAGATTCCTGACCGCGAGCTAATCTTAAAAACGTTCAATGTGCCGTAAAATTCTCAAACGGAGAGATTCCATCTTTCCAGCCAATTCATAGATTCCTGACCGCGAGCTAATCTTAAAAACGTTCAATGTGCCGTAAAATTCTCAAACGGAGAGATTCCATCTTTCCAGCCAATTCATAGATTCCTGACCGCGAGCTAATCTTAAAAACGTTCAATGTGCCGTAAAATTCTCAAACGGAGAGATTCCATCTTTCCAGCCAATTCATAGATTCCTGACCGCGAGCTAATCTTAAAAACGTTCAATGTGCCGTAAAATTCCCAAACGGAGAGATTCCATCTTTCCAGCCAATTCATAGATTCCTGACCGCGAGCTAATCTTAAAAACGTTCAATGTGCCGTAAAATTCTCAAACGGAGAGATTCCATCTTTCCAGCCAATTCATAGATTCCTGACCGCGAGCTAATCTTAAAAGCGTTCAATGTGCCGTAAATTTCTCAAACAGAGAGATTCCATCTTTCCAGCCAATTCATAGATTCCTGACCGCGAGCTAATCTTAAAAACGTTCAATGTGCCGTAAAATTCTCAACCGGAGAGATTCCATCTTTCCAGCCAATTCATAGATTCCTGACCGCGAGCTAATCTTAAAAACGTTCAATGTGCCGTAAAATTCTCAAACGGAGAGATTCCATCTTTCCAGCCAATTCATAGATTCCTGACCGCGAGCTAATCTTAAAAACGTTCAATGTGCCGTTAAAATTCCCAAACGGAGAGATTCCATCTTTCCAGCCAATTCATAGATTCCTGACCGCGAGCTAATCTTAAAAACGTTCAATGTGCCGTAAAATTCTCAAACGGAGAGATTCCATCTTTCCAGCCAATTCATAGATTCCTGACCGCGAGCTAATCTTAAAAACGTTCAATGTGCCGTAAAATTCTCAAACGGAGAGATTCCATCTTTCCAGCCAATTCATAGATTCCTGACCGCGAGCTAATCTTAAAAACGTTCAATGTGCCGTAAAATTCCCAAACGGAGAGATTCCATCTTTCCAGCCAATTCATAGATTCCTGACCGCGAGCTAATCTTAAAAACGTTCAATGTGCCGTAAAATTCTCAAACGGAGAGATTCCATCTTTCCAGCCAATTCATAGATTCCTGACCGCGAGCTAATCTTAAAAACGTTCAATGTGCCGTAAAATTCCCAAACGGAGAGATTCCATCTTTCCAGCCAATTCATAGATTCCTGACCGCGAGCTAATCTTAAAAACGTTCAATGTGCCGTAAAATTCTCAAACGGAGAGATTCCATCTTTCCAGCCAATTCATAGATTCCTGACCGCGAGCTAATCTTAAAAACGTTCAATGTGCCGTAAAATTCTCAAACGGAGAGATTCCATCTTTCCTGCCAATTCATAGATTTCTGACCGCGAGCTAATCTTAAAAACGTTCAATGTGCCGTAAAATTCTCAAACGGAGAGATTCCATCTTTCCAGCCAATTCATAGATTCCTGACCGCGAGCTAATCTTAAAAACGTTCAATGTGCCGTAAAATTCCCAAACGGAGAGATTCCATCTTTCCAGCCAATTCATAGATTCCTGACCGCGAGCCGAGCTAATCTTTAAAAACGTTCAATGTGCCGTAAAATTCTCAAACGGAGAGATTCCATCTTTCCAGCCAATTCATAGATTCCTGACCGCGAGCTAATCTTAAAAACGTTCAATGTGCCGTAAAATTCTCAAACGGAGAGATTCCATCTTTCCTGCCAATTCATAGATTCCTGACCGCGAGCTAATCTTAAAAACGTTCAATGTGCCGTAAAATTCTCAAACGGAGAGATTCCATCTTTCCAGCCAATTCATAGATTCCTGACCGCGAGCTAATCTTAAAAACGTTCAATGTGCCGTAAAATTCTCAAACGGAGAGATTCCATCTTTCCAGCCAATTCATAGATTCCTGACCGCGAGCTAATCTTAAAAACGTTCAATGTGCCGTAAAATTCCAAACGGAGAGATTCCATCTTTCCAGCCAATTCATAGATTCCTGACCGCGAGCTAATCTTAAAAACGTTCAATGTGCCGTAAAATTCCCAAACGGAGAGATTCCATCTTTCCTGCCAATTCATAGATTCCTGACCGCGAGCTAATCTTAAAAACGTTCAATGTGCCGTAAAATTCCCAAACGGAGAGATTCCATCTTTCCAGCCAATTCATAGATTCCTGACCGCGAGCTAATCTTAAAAACGTTCAATGTGCCGTAAAATTCCCAAACGGAGAGATTCCATCTTTCCAGCCAATTCATAGATTCCTGACCGCGAGCTAATCTTAAAAACGTTCAATGTGCCGTAAAATTCCAAACGGAGAGATTCCATCTTTCCAGCCAATTCATAGATTCCTGACCGCGAGCTAATCTTAAAAACGTTCAATGTGCCGTAAAATTCCCAAACGGAGAGATTCCATCTTTCCAGCCAATTCATAGATTCCTGACCGCGAGCTAATCTTAAAAACGTTCAATGTGCCGTAAAATTCTCAAACGGAGAGATTCCATCTTTCCAGCCAATTCATAGATTCCTGACCGCGAGCTAATCTTAAAAACGTTCAATGTGCCGTAAAATTCTCAAACGGAGAGATTCCATCTTTCCAGCCAATTCATAGATTCCTGACCGCGAGCTAATCTTAAAAACGTTCAATGTGCCGTAAAATTCCAAACGGAGAGATTCCATCTTTCCAGCCAATTCATAGATTCCTGACCGCGAGCTAATCTTAAAAACGTTCAATGTGCCGTAAAATTCTCAAACGGAGAGATTCCATCTTTCCAGCCAATTCATAGATTCCTGACCGCGAGCTAATCTTAAAAACGTTCAATGTGCCGTAAAATTCTCAAACGGAGAGATTCCATCTTTCCAGCCAATTCATAGATTCCTGACCGCGAGCTAATCTTAAAAACGTTCAATGTGCCGTAAAATTCTCAAACGGAGAGATTCCATCTTTCCAGCCAATTCATAGATTCCTGACCGCGAGCTAATCTTAAAAACGTTCAATGTGCCGTAAAATTCCCAAACGGAGAGATTCCATCTTTCCAGCCAATTCATAGATTCCTGACCGCGACCTAATCTTAAAAACGTTCAATGTGCCGTAAAATTCCCAAACGGAGAGATTCCATCTTTCCAGCCAATTCATAGATTCCTGACCGCGAGCTAATCTTAAAAACGTTCAATGTGCGTAAAATTCTCAAACGGAGAGATTCCATCTTTCCTGCCAATTCATAGATTCCTGACCGCGAGCTAATCTTAAAAACGTTCAATGTGCCGTAAAATTCTCAACTGGAGAGATTCCATCTTTCCAGCCAATTCATAGATTCCTGACCGCGAGCTAATCTTAAAAACGTTCAATGTGCCGTAAAATTCCCAAACGGAGAGATTCCATCTTTCCAGCCAATTCATAGATTCCTGACCGCGAGCTAATCTTAAAAACGTTCAATGTGCCGTAAAATTCTCAAACGGAGAGATTCCATCTTTCCAGCCAATTCATAGATTCCTGACCGCGAGCTAATCTTAAAAACGTTCAATGTGCCGTAAATTTCTCAAACGGAGAGATTCCATCTTTCCAGCCAATTCATAGATTCCTGACCGCGAGCTAATCTTAAAACGTTCAATGTGTCGTAAAATTCCCAAACGGAGAGATTCCATCTTTCCAGCCAATTCATAGATTCCTGACCGCGAGCTAATCTTAAAAACGTTCAATGTGCCGTAAAATTCTCAACGGAGAGATTCCATCTTTCCAGCCAATTCATAGATTCCTGACCGCGAGCTAATCTTAAAAACGTTCAATGTGCCGTAAAATTCCCAAACGGAGAGATTCCATCTTTCCAGCCAATTCATAGATTCCTGACCGCGAGCTAATCTTAAAAACGTTCAATGTGCCGTAAAATTCTCAAACGGAGAGATTCCATCTTTCCAGCCAATTTATAGATTCCTGACCGCGAGCTAATCTTAAAAACGTTCAATGTGCCGTAAAATTCTCAAACGGAGAGATTCCATCTTTCCAGCCAATTCATAGATTCCTGACCGCGAGCTAATCTTAAAAACGTTCAATGTGCCGTAAAATTCTCAAACGGAGAGATTCCATCTTTCCAGCCAATTCATAGATTCCTGACCGCGAGCTAATCTTAAAAACGTTCAATGTGCCGTAAAATTCCCAAACGGAGAGATTCCATCTTTCCAGCCAATTCATAGATTCCTGACCGCGAGCTAATCATAAAAACGTTCAATGTGCCGTAAAATTCCCAAACGGAGAGATTCCATCTTTCCAGCCAATTCATAGATTCCTGACCGCGAGCTAATCTTAAAAACGTTCAATGTGCCGTAAAATTCTCAAACGGAGAGATTCCATCTTTCCAGCCAATTCATAGATTCCTGACCGCGAGCTAATCTTAAAAACGTTCAATGTGCCGTAAAATTCTCAAACGGAGAGATTCCATCTTTACAGCCAATTCATAGATTCCTGACCGCGAGCTAATCTTAAAAACGTTCAATGTGCCGTAAAATTCTCAAACGGAGAGATTCCATCTTTCCAGCCAATTCATAGATTCCTGACCGCGAGCTAATCTTAAAAACGTTCAATGTGCCGTAAAATTCTCAAACGGAGAGATTCCATCTTTCCAGCCAATTCATAGATTCCTGACCGCGAGCTAATCTTAAAAACGTTCAATGTGCCGTAAAATTCTCAAACGGAGAGATTCCATCTTTCCAGCCAATTCATAGATTCCTGACCGCGAGCTAATCTTAAAAACGTTCAATGTGCCGTAAAATTCCCAAACGGAGAAATTCCATCTTTCCAGCCAATTCATAGATTCCTGACCGCGAGCTAATCTTAAAAACGTTCAATGTGCCGTAAAATTCTCAAACGGAGAGATTCCATCTTTCCAGCCAATTCATAGATTCCTGACCGCGAGCTAATCTTAAAAACGTTCAATGTGCCGTAAATTTCTCAAACGGAGAGATTCCATCTTTCCAGCCAATTCATAGATTCCTGACCGCGAGCTAATCTTAAAAACGTTCAATGTGCCGTAAAATTCTCAAACGGAGAGATTCCATCTTTCCAGCCAATTCATAGATTCCTGACCGCGAGCTAATCTTAAAAGCGTTCAATGTGCCGTAAATTTCTCAAACGGAGAGATTCCATCTTTCCAGCCAATTCATAGATTCCTGACCGCGAGCTAATCTTAAAAACGTTCAATGTGCCGTAAAATTCTCAACCGGAGAGATTCCATCTTTCCAGCCAATTCATAGATTCCTGACCGCGAGCTAATCTTAAAAACGTTCAATGTGCCGTAAAATTCTCAAACGGAGAGATTCCATCTTTCCAGCCAATTCATAGATTCCTGACCGCGAGCTAATCTTAAAAACGTTCAATGTGCCGTAAAATTCTCAAACGGAGAGATTCCATCTTTCCAGCCAATTCATAGATTCCTGACCGCGAGCTAATCTTAAAAACGTTCAATGTGCCGTAAAATTCTCAAACGGAGAGATTCCATCTTTCCAGCCAATTCATAGATTCCTGACCGCGAGCTAATCTTAAAAACGTTCAATGTGCCGTAAAATTCCCAAACGGAGAAATTCCATCTTTCCAGCCAATTCATAGATTCCTGACCGCGAGCTAATCTTAAAAACGTTCAATGTGCCGTAAAATTCTCAAACGGAGAGATTCCATCTTTCCAGCCAATTCATAGATTCCTGACCGCGAGCTAATCTTAAAAACGTTCAATGTGCCGTAAATTTCTCAAACGGAGAGATTCCATCTTTCAGCCAATTCATAGATTCCTGACCGCGAGCTAATCTTAAAAACGTTCAATGTGCCGTAAAATTCTCAAACGGAGAGATTCCATCTTTCCAGCCAATTCATAGATTCCTGACCGCGAGCTAATCTTAAAAGCGTTCAATGTGCCGTAAATTTCTCAAACGGAGAGATTCCATCTTTCCAGCCAATTCATAGATTCCTGACCGCGAGCTAATCTTAAAAACGTTCAATGTGCCGTAAAATTCTCAACCGGAGAGATTCCATCTTTCCAGCCAATTCATAGATTCCTGACCGCGAGCTAATCTTAAAAACGTTCAATGTGCCGTAAAATTCTCAAACGGAGAGATTCCATCTTTCCAGCCAATTCATAGATTCCTGACCGCGAGCTAATCTTAAAAACGTTCAATGTGCCGTAAAATTCCCAAACGGAGAGATTCCATCTTTCCAGCCAATTCATAGATTCCTGACCGCGAGCTAATCTTAAAAACGTTCAATGTGCCGTAAAATTCTCAAACGGAGAGATTCCATCTTTCCAGCCAATTCATAGATTCCTGACCGCGAGCTAATCTTAAAAACGTTCAATGTGCCGTAAAATTCTCAAACGGAGAGATTCCATCTTTCAGCCAATTCATAGATTCCTGACCGCGAGCTAATCTTAAAAACGTTCAATGTGCCGTAAAATTCCCAAACGGAGAGATTCCATCTTTCCAGCCAATTCATAGATTCCTGACCGCGAGCTAATCTTAAAAACGTTCAATGTGCCGTAAAATTCCAAACGGAGAAATTCCATCTTTCCAGCCAATTCATAGATTCCTGACCGCGAGCTAATCTTAAAAACGTTCAATGTGCCGTAAAATTCTCAAACGGAGAGATTCCATCTTTCCAGCCAATTCATAGATTCCTGACCGCGAGCTAATCTTAAAAACGTTCAATGTGCCGTAAATTTCTCAAACGGAGAGATTCCATCTTTCCAGCCAATTCATAGATTCCTGACCGCGAGCTAATCTTAAAAACGTTCAATGTGCCGTAAAATTCTCAAACGGAGAGATTCCATCTTTCCAGCCAATTCATAGATTCCTGACCGCGAGCTAATCTTAAAAGCGTTCAATGTGCCGTAAATTTCTCAAACGGAGAGATTCCATCTTTCCAGCCAATTCATAGATTCCTGACCGCGAGCTAATCTTAAAAACGTTCAATGTGCCGTAAAATTCTCAACCGGAGAGATTCCATCTTTCCAGCCAATTCATAGATTCCTGACCGCGAGCTAATCTTAAAAACGTTCAATGTGCCGTAAAATTCTCAAACGGAGAGATTCCATCTTTCCAGCCAATTCATAGATTCCTGACCGCGAGCTAATCTTAAAAACGTTCAATGTGCCGTAAAATTCCCAAACGGAGAGATTCCATCTTTCCAGCCAATTCATAGATTCCTGACCGCGAGCTAATCTTAAAAACGTTCAATGTGCCGTAAAATTCTCAAACGGAGAGATTCCATCTTTCCAGCCAATTCATAGATTCCTGACCGCGAGCTAATCTTAAAAACGTTCAATGTGCCGTAAAATTCTCAAACGGAGAGATTCCATCTTTCCAGCCAATTCATAGATTCCTGACCGCGAGCTAATCTTAAAAACGTTCAATGTGCCGTAAAATTCCCAAACGGAGAGATTCCATCTTTCCAGCCAATTCATAGATTCCTGACCGCGAGCTAATCTTAAAAACGTTCAATGTGCCGTAAAATTCCCAAACGGAGAGATTCCATCTTTCCAGCCAATTCATAGATTCCTGACCGCGAGCTAATCTTAAAAACGTTCAATGTGCCGTAAAATTCCCAACGGAGAGATTCCATCTTTCCAGCCAATTCATAGATTCCTGACCGCGAGCTAATCTTAAAAACGTTCAATGTGCCGTAAAATTCTCAAACGGAGAGATTCCATCTTTCCAGCCAATTCATAGATTCCTGACCGCGAGCTAATCTTAAAAACGTTCAATGTGCCGTAAAATTCTCAAACGGAGAGATTCCATCTTTCCTGCCAATTCATAGATTCCTGACCGCGAGCTAATCTTAAAAACGTTCAATGTGCCGTAAAATTCTCAAACGGAGAGATTCCATCTTTCCAGCCAATTCATAGATTCCTGACCGCGAGCTAATCTTAAAAACGTTCAATGTGCCGTAAAATTCCCAAACGGAGAGATTCCATCTTTCCAGCCAATTCATAGATTCCTGACCGCGAGCTAATCTTAAAAACGTTCAATGTGCCGTAAAATTCTCAAACGGAGAGATTCCATCTTTCCAGCCAATTCATAGATTCCTGACCGCGAGCTAATCTTAAAAACGTTCAATGTGCCGTAAAATTCTCAAACGGAGAGATTCCATCTTTCCAGCCAATTCATAGATTCCTGACCGCGAGCTAATCTTAAAACGTTCAATGTGCCGTAAAATTCCCAACGGAGAGATTCCATCTTTCCAGCCAATTCATAGATTCCTGACCGCGAGCTAATCTTAAAAACGTTCAATGTGCCGTAAAATTCTCAAACGGAGAGATTCCATCTTTCCAGCCAATTCATAGATTCCTGACCGCGAGCTAATCTTAAAAACGTTCAATGTGCCGTAAATTTCTCAAACGGAGAGATTCCATCTTTCCAGCCAATTCATAGATTCCTGACCGCGAGCTAATCTTAAAAACGTTCAATGTGCCGTAAAATTCCCAAACGGAGAGATTCCATCTTTCCAGCCATTTCATAGATTCCTGACCGCGAGCTAATCTTAAAAACGTTCAATGTGCCGTAAAATTCTCAACCGGAGAGATTCCATCTTTCCAGCCAATTCATAGATTCCTGACCGCGAGCTAATCTTAAAAACGTTCAATGTGCCGTAAAATTCCCAAACGGAGAGATTCCATCTTTCCAGCCAATTCATAGATTCCTGACCGCGAGCTCATGATTCACCATTCCTGATTTCTGATTCATCATTCCTCTTTCCTGATTCATCATTCCTGATTCCTGATACATCATTCATCATTCCTGATTCATCATTCCTGATTCCTGATTCATCATTCCTGATTCCTGATTCATCAGTCCTGATTCATGATTCACCAATCCTGATTCCTGATTCATCATTCCTCTTTCCTGATTCATCATTCCTGATTCCTGATACATCATTCATCATTCCTGATTCATCATTCTTGATTCCTGATTCATCATTCCTGATTCCTGATTAATCACTCCTGATTCCTGATTCCTGATTCATCATTCCTGATTCATCATTCCTGATTCATCATTCCTGATTCATCATTCATCATTCCTGATTCATCATTCCTGATTCCTGATTCATCATTCCTGATTCCTGATTCATTATTCCTGATTCATCATTCCTGATTCCTGATTGATCATTCCTGATTCCTGATTCATCATTCATCATTCCTGATTCATCATTCTTGATTCCTGATTCATCATTCCTGATTCCTGATTCATCATTCCTGATTCCTGATTCATCATTCCTGATTCCTGATTAATCACTCCTGATTCCTGATTCCTGATTCATCATTCCTGATTCCTGATTCATCATTCCTGATTCCTGATTCATTATTCCTGATTCATCATTCCTGATTCCTGATTGATCATTCCTGATTCCTGATTCATCATTCATCATTCCTGATTCATCATTCTTGATTCCTGATTCATCATTCCTGATTCCTGATTCATCATTCCTGATTCCTGATTCATCATTCCTGATTCCTGATTAATCACTCCTGATTCCTGATTCCTGATTCATCATTCCTGATTCATCATTCCTGATTCATCATTCCTGATTCATCATTCATCATTCCTGATTCATCATTCCTGATTCATCATTCCTGATTCCTGATTCATTATTCCTGATTCATCATTCCTGAATCCTGATTGATCATTCCTGATTCATCATTCCTGATTCCTGATTCATCATTCCTGATTCCTGATTCATCATTCCTGATTCCTGATTCATCATTACTCATTCCTGATTCATCATTCCTGATTCCTGATTCATCATTCCTGATTCCTGTTTGATCATTCCTCATTCCTGATTCATCATTCCTGATTCCTGATTCATCATTCCTGATTCCTGATTCATCATTCCTGATTCCTGATTCCTGATTCATCATTCCTCATTCCTGATTCATCATTCTTCATTCCTGATTAATCATTCCTCATTCCTGATTCATGATTCACCATTCCTGATTCCTGATACATCATTCATCATTCCTGATTCATCATTCCTGATTCCTGATTCATCATTCCTGATTCATCATTCCTGATTCCTGATTCATCATTCCTGATTCCTGCTTCATCATTCCTCATTCCTGATTCATCATTCCTCATTCCTGATTCATCAATCCTCATTCCTGATTCATCATTCCTGATTCCTGATTCCTGATTCATCATTCCTGATTCCTGATTCATCATTCATCATTCCTGATTCATCATTCATCATTCCTGATTCATCATTCGGCATTCCTGATTCATCATTCCTGAATCCTGATTCATTATTCCTGATTCATCATTCCTGATTCCTGATTCATCATTCCTGATTCCTGATTCATCATTCCTGATTCATCATTCCTTATTCCTGATTGATCATTCCTGATTCCTGATTGATCATTCATCATTCCTGATTCATCATTCTTGATTCCTGATTCATCATTCCTGATTCCTGATTCATCATTCCTGATTCCTGATTCATCATTCCTGATTCCTGATTCATCATTCCTGATTCATGATTCACCATTCCTGATTCCTGATTCATCATTCCTCTTTCCTGATTCATCATTCCTGATTCCTGTTACATCATTCATCATTCCTGATTCATCATTCCTGATTCCTGCTTCATCATTCCTGATTCCAGATTCATCAGTCCTGATTCATGATTCACCAATCCTGATTCCTGATTCATCATTCCTCTTTCCTGATTCATCATTCCTGATTCCTGATACATCATTCATCATTCCTGATTCATCATTCATCATTCCTGATTCATCATTCCTGATTCCTGATTTATCATTCCTGATTCATCATTCCTGATTCTTGATTCATCATTCCTGATTCCTGATTCATCATTCCTCATTCCTGATTGATCATTACTCATTCCTGATTCATCATTCCTGATTCCTGATTCATCATTCCTGATTCCTGATTGATCATTCCTCATTCCTGATTCATCATTCCTCTTTCCTGATTCATCATTCCTGATTCCTGATACATCATTCATCATTCCTGATTCATCATTCTTGATTCCTGATTCATCATTCCTGATTCCTGATTAATCACTCCTGATTCCTGATTCCTGATTCATCATTCCTGATTCATCATTCCTGATTCATCATTCCTGATTCATCATTCATCATTCCTGATTCATCATTCCTGATTCCTGATTCATCATTCCTGATTCCTGATTCATTATTCCTGATTCATCATTCCTGATTCCTGATTGATCATTCCTGATTCCTGATTCATCATTCATCATTCCTGATTCATCATTCTTGATTCCTGATTCATCATTCCTGATTCCTGATTCATCATTCCTGATTCCTGATTCATCATTCCTGATTCCTGATTAATCACTCCTGATTCCTGATTCCTGATTCATCATTCCTGATTCATCATTCCTGATTCATCATTCCTGATTCATCATTCATCATTCCTGATTCATCATTCCTGATTCCTGATTCATTATTCCTGATTCATCATTCCTGATTCCTGATTGATCATTCCTGATTCATCATTCCTGATTCCTGATTCATCATTCCTGATTCCTGATTCATCATTCCTGATTCCTGATTCATCATTACTCATTCCTGATTCATCATTCCTGATTCCTGATTCATCATTCCTGATTCCTGATTGATCATTCCTCATTCCTGATTCATCATTCCTGATTCCTGATTCATCATTCCTGATTCCTGATTCATCATTCCTGATTCCTGATTCCTGATTCATCATTCCTGATTCATCATTCCTCATTCCTGATTCATCATTCTTCATTCCTGATTAATCATTCCTCATTCCTGATTCATCATTCCTGATTCATGATTCACCATTCCTGATTCCTGATACATCATTCATCATTCCTGATTCATCATTCCTGATTCCTGATTCATCATTCCTGATTCATCATTCCTGATTCCTGATTCATCATTCCTGATTCCTGCTTCATCATTCCTCATTCCTGATTCATCATTCCTCATTCCTGATTCATCAATCCTCATTCCTGATTCATCATTCCTGATTCCTGATTCCTGATTCATCATTCCTGATTCCTGATTCATCATTCATCATTCCTGATTCATCATTCATCATTCCTGATTCATCATTCGGCATTCCTGATTCATCATTCCTGAATCCTGATTCATTATTCCTGATTCATCATTCCTGATTCCTGATTCATCATTCCTGATTCCTGATTCATCATTCCTGATTCATCATTCCTTATTCCTGATTGATCATTCCTGATTCCTGATTCATCATTCATCATTCCTGATTCATCATTCTTGATTCCTGATTCATCATTCCTGACTCCTGATTCATCATTCCTGATTCCTGATTCATCATTCCTGATTCCTGATTCATCATTCCTGATTCATGATTCACCATTCCTGATTCCTGATTCATCATTCCTCTTTCCTGATTCATCATTCCTGATTCCTGTTACATCATTCATCATTCCTGATTCATCATTCCTGATTCCTGCTTCATCATTCCTGATTCCAGATTCATCAGTCCTGATTCATGATTCACCAATCCTGATTCCTGATTCATCATTCCTCTTTCCTGATTCATCATTCCTGATTCCTGATACATCATTCATCATTCCTGATTCATCATTCATCATTCCTGATTCATCATTCCTGATTCCTGATTTATCATTCCTGATTCATCATTCCTGATTCTTGATTCATCATTCCTGATTCCTGATTCATCATTCCTCATTCCTGATTGATCATTACTCAATCCTGATTCATCATTCCTGATTCCTGATTCATCATTCCTGATTCCTGATTGATCATTCCTCATTCCTGATTCATCATTCCTGATTCCTGATTCATCATTCCTGATTCCTGATTCCTGATTCATCATTCCTGATTCATCATTCCTGATTCATCATTCTTCATTCCTGATTCATCATTCTTCATTCCTGATTCATCATTCCTGATTCATCATTCCTGATTCATCATTCCTGATTCCTGATTCATCATTCCTGATTCCTGATTCATCATTCATCATTCCTGATTCCTGATTCATCATTCATCATTCCTGATTGATCATTCCTTATTCCCGATTCATCATTCCTGATTCCTGATTCATCATTCCTGATTCCTGATTCATCATTCCTGATTCATGATTCACCATTCCTGATTCCTGATTCATCATTCCTCTTTCCTGATTCATCATTCCTGATTCCTGATACATCATTCATCATTCCTGATTCATCATTCCTGATTCCTGATTCATCATTCCTGATTCCTGATTCATCAGTCCTGATTCATGATTCACCAATCCTGATTCCTGATTCATCATTCCTCTTTCCTGATTCATCATTCCTGATTCCTGATACATCATTCCTGATTGATCATTCCTGATTCCTGATTCATCATTCCTGATTCCTGATTCATCATTCCTGATTCCTGATTCCTGATTCATCATTCCTGATTCATCATTCCTGATTCCTGATTCATCATTCCTGATTCATCATTCCTGATTCCTGATTCATCATTCCTCATTCCTGATTCATGATTCCTCATTCCTGATTCATCAATCCTCATTCCTGATTCATCATTCCTGATTCCTGATTCCTGATTCCTGATTCATCATTCATCATTCCTGATTCATCATTCGTCATTCCTTATTCATCATTCCTGATTCCTGTTACATCATTCATCATTCCTGATTCATCATTCCTGATTCCTGATTCATCATTCCTGATTCCAGATTCATCATTCCTGATTCATGATTCACCAATCCTGATTCCTGATTCATCATTCCTCTTTCCTGATTCATCATTCCTGATTCCTGATACATCATTCATCATTCCTGATTCATCATTCATCATTCCTGATTCATCATTCCTGATTCCTGATTTATCATTCCTGATTCATCATTCCTGATTCCTGATTCATCATTCCTGATTCCTGATTCATCATTCCTCATTCCTGATTCATCATTACTGATTCCTGATTCATCATTCCTGATTCCTGATTCATCATTCCTCATTCTTGATTCATCATTCCTGATTCCTGATTCATCATTCATCATTCCTGATTCATCATTCCTGATTCCTGATTCATCATTCCTGATTCCAGATTCATCAGTCCTTATTCATGATTCATCATTCCTGATTCCTGATACATCATTCATCATTCCTGATTCATCATTCGTCATTCCTGATTCATCATTCCTGATTTCTGATTTATCATTCCTGATTCATCATTCCTGATTCCTGATTCATCATTCCTCATTCCTGATTCATCATTCCTCATTCCTGATTCATCATTACTCATTCCTGATTCATCATTCCTGATTCCTGATTCATCATTCCTGATTCCTGATTGATCATTCCTCATTCCTGATTCATCATTCCTGATTCCTGATTCATCATTCCTGATTCCTGATTCCTGATTCCTGATTCATCATTCCTGATTCATCATTCCTGATTCCTGATTCATCATTCCTGATTCATCATTCCTGATTCCTGATTCATCATTCCTCATTCCTGATTCATGATTCCTCATTCCTGATTCATCAATCCTCATTCCTGATTCATCATTCCTGATTCCTGATTCATCATTCATCATTCCTGATTCATCATTCATCATTCCTGATTCATCATTCGTCATTCCTTATTCATCATTCCTGAATCCTGATTCATTATTCCTGATTCATCATTCCTGATTCCTGATTCATCATTCCTGATTCCTGATTCATCATTCATCATTCCTGATTGATCATTCCTGATTCCTGATTCATCATTCCTCATTTCTGATTCATCATTCATCATTCCTGATTCATCATTCTTGATTCCTGATTCATCATTCCTGATTCCTGATTCATCATTCCTGATTCCTGATTCATCATTCATCATTACTGATTCCTGATTCATCATTGCTGATTCCTGATTCATCATTCATCATTCCTGATTGATCATTCCTTATTCCCGATTCATCATTCCTGATTCCTGATTCATCATTCCTGATTCCTGATTCATCATTCATCATTCCTGATTGATCATTCCTGATTCCTGATTCATCATTCCTCATTTCTGATTCATCATTCATCATTCCTGATTCATCATTCTTGATTCCTGATTCATCATTCCTGATTCCTGATTCATCATTCCTGATTCCTGATTCATCATTCATCATTACTGATTCCTGATTCATCATTGCTGATTCCTGATTCATCATTCATCATTCCTGATTGATCATTCCTTATTCCCGATTCATCATTCCTGATTCCTGATTCATCATTCCTGATTCCTGATTCATCATTCCTGATTCATGATTCACCATTCCTGATTCCTGATTCATCATTCCTCTTTCCTGATTCATCATTCCTGATTTCTGATTTATCATTCCTGATTCATCATTCCTGATTCCTGATTCATCATTCCTCATTCCTGATTCATCATTCCTCATTCCTGATTCATCATTACTCATTCCTGATTCATCATTCCTGATTCCTGATTCATCATTCCTGATTCCTGATTGATCATTCCTCATTCCTGATTCATCATTCCTGATTCCTGATTCATCATTCCTGATTCCTGATTCCTGATTCCTGATTCATCATTCCTGATTCATCATTCCTGATTCCTGATTCATCATTCCTGATTCATCATTCCTGATTCCTGATTCATCATTCCTCATTCCTGATTCATGATTCCTCATTCCTGATTCATCAATCCTCATTCCTGATTCATCATTCCTGATTCCTGATTCATCATTCATCATTCCTGATTCATCATTCATCATTCCTGATTCATCATTCGTCATTCCTTATTCATCATTCCTGAATCCTGATTCATTATTCCTGATTCATCATTCCTGATTCCTGATTCATCATTCCTGATTCCTGATTCATCATTCATCATTCCTGATTGATCATTCCTGATTCCTGATTCATCATTCCTCATTTCTGATTCATCATTCATCATTCCTGATTCATCATTCTTGATTCCTGATTCATCATTCCTGATTCCTGATTCATCATTCCTGATTCCTGATTCATCATTCATCATTACTGATTCCTGATTCATCATTGCTGATTCCTGATTCATCATTCATCATTCCTGATTGATCATTCCTTATTCCCGATTCATCATTCCTGATTCCTGATTCATCATTCCTGATTCCTGATTCATCATTCATCATTCCTGATTGATCATTCCTGATTCCTGATTCATCATTCCTCATTTCTGATTCATCATTCATCATTCCTGATTCATCATTCTTGATTCCTGATTCATCATTCCTGATTCCTGATTCATCATTCCTGATTCCTGATTCATCATTCATCATTACTGATTCCTGATTCATCATTGCTGATTCCTGATTCATCATTCATCATTCCTGATTGATCATTCCTTATTCCCGATTCATCATTCCTGATTCCTGATTCATCATTCCTGATTCCTGATTCATCATTCCTGATTCATGATTCACCATTCCTGATTCCTGATTCATCATTCCTCTTTCCTGATTCATCATTCCTGATTCCTGTTACATCATTCATCATTCCTGATTCATCATTCCTGATTCCTGATTCATCATTCCTGATTCCAGATTCATCAGTCCTGATTCATGATTCACCAATCCTGATTCCTGATTCATCATTCCTCTTTCCTGATTCATCATTCCTGATTCCTGATACATCATTCATCATTCCTGATTCATCATATATCATTCCTGATTCATCATTCCTGATTCCTGATTTATCATTCCTGATTCATCATTCCTGATTCCTGATTCATCATTCCTGATTCCTGATTCATCATTCCTCATTCCTGATTCATCATTACTGATTCCTGATTCATCATTCCTGATTCCTGATTCATCATTCCTCATTCCTGATTCATCATTCCTCATTCCTGATTCATCATTCCTCATTCCTGATTCATCATTCCTGATTCCTGATTCCTCATTCATCATTCCTGATTCATCATTCCTGATTCCTGATTCATCATTCCTGATTCACCATTCCTGATTCCTGATTCATCATTCCTCATTCCTGATTCATTCAATGTGCCGTAAAATTCTCAAACGGAGAGATTCCATCTTTCCAGCAAATTCATAGATTCCTGACCGCGAGCTAATCTTAAAAACGTTCAATGTGCCGTAAAATTCCCAAACGGAGAGATTCCATCTTTCCAGCCAATTCATAGATTCCTGACCGCGAGCTAATCTTAAAAACGTTCAATGTGCCGTAAAATTCCCAAACGGAGAGATTCCATCTTTCCAGCCAATTCATAGATTCCTGACCGCGAGCTAATCTTAAAAACGTTCAATGTGCCGTAAAATTCTCAAACGGAGAGATTCCATCTTTCCAGCCAATTCATAGATTCCTGACCGCGAGCTAATCTTAAAAACGTTCAATGTGCCGTAAAATTCTCAAACGGAGAGATTCCATCTTTCCTGCCAATTCATAGATTCCTGACCGCGAGCTAATCTTAAAAACGTTCAATGTGCCGTAAAATTCTCAAACGGAGAGATTCCATCTTTCCAGCCAATTCATAGATTCCTGACCGCGAGCTAATCTTAAAAACGTTCAATGTGCCGTAAAATTCCCAAACGGAGAGATTCCATCTTTCCAGCCAATTCATAGATTCCTGACCGCGAGCTAATCTTAAAAACGTTCAATGTGCCGTAAAATTCTCAAACGGAGAGATTCCATCTTTCCAGCCAATTCATAGATTCCTGACCGCGAGCTAATCTTAAAAACGTTCAATGTGCCGTAAAATTCTCAAACGGAGAGATTCCATCTTTCCAGCCAATTCTTAGATTCCTGACCGCGAGCTAATCTTAAAAACGTTCAATGTGCCGTAAAATTCCCAAACGGAGAGATTCCATCTTTCCAGCCAATTCATAGATTCCTGACCGCGAGCTAATCTTAAAAACGTTCAATGTGCCGTAAAATTCTCAAACGGAGAGATTCTATCTTTCCAGCCAATTCATAGATTCCTGACCGCGAGCTAATCTTAAAAACGTTCAATGTGCCGTAAATTTCTCAAACGGAGAGATTCCATCTTTCCAGCCAATTCATAGATTCCTGACCGCGAGCTAATCTTAAAAACGTTCAATGTGCCGTAAAATTCCCAAACGGAGAGATTCCATCTTTCCAGCCAATTCATAGATTCCTGACCGCGAGCTAATCTTAAAAACGTTCAATGTGCCGTAAAATTCTCAACCGGAGAGATTCCATCTTTCCAGCCAATTCATAGATTCCTGACCGCGAGCTAATCTTAAAAACGTTCAATGTGCCGTAAAATTCCCAAACGGAGAGATTCCATCTTTCCAGCCAATTCATAGATTCCTGACCGCGAGCTAATCTTAAAAACGTTCAATGTGCCGTAAAATTCCCAAACGGAGAGATTCCATCTTTCCAGCCAATTCATAGATTCCTGACCGCGAGCTAATCTTAAAAACGTTCAATGTGCCGTAAAATTCTCAAACGGAGAGATTCCATCTTTCCAGCCAATTCATAGATTCCTGACCGCGAGCTAATCTTAAAAACGTTCAATGTGCCGTAAAATTCCCAAACGGAGAGATTCCATCTTTCCAGCCAATTCATAGATTCCTGACCGCGAGCTAATCTTAAAAACGTTCAATGTGCCGTAAAATTCTCAAACGGAGAGATTCCATCTTTCCAGCCAATTCATAGATTCCTGACCGCGAGCTAATCTTAAAAACGTTCAATGTGCCGTAAAATTCCCAAACGGAGAGATTCCCTCTTTCCAGCCAATTCATAGATTCCTGACCGCGAGCTAATCTTAAAAACGTTCAATGTGCCGTAAAATTCTCAAACGGAGAGATTCCATCTTTCCAGCAAATTCATAGATTCCTGACCGCGAGCTAATCTTAAAAACGTTCAATGTGCCGTAAAATTCCCAAACGGAGAGATTCCATCTTTCCAGCCAATTCATAGATTCCTGACCGCGAGCTAATCTTAAAAACGTTCAATGTGCCGTAAAATTCCCAAACGGAGAGATTCCATCTTTCCAGCCAATTCATAGATTCCTGACCGCGAGCTAATCTTAAAAACGTTCAATGTGCCGTAAAATTCTCAAACGGAGAGATTCCATCTTTCCAGCCAATTCATAGATTCCTGACCGCGAGCTAATCTTAAAAACGTTCAATGTGCCGTAAAATTCTCAAACGGAGAGATTCCATCTTTCCTGCCAATTCATAGATTCCTGACCGCGAGCTAATCTTAAAAACGTTCAATGTGCCGTAAAATTCTCAAACGGAGAGATTCCATCTTTCCAGCCAATTCATAGATTCCTGACCGCGAGCTAATCTTAAAAACGTTCAATGTGCCGTAAAATTCCCAAACGGAGAGATTCCATCTTTCCAGCCAATTCATAGATTCCTGACCGCGAGCTAATCTTAAAAACGTTCAATGTGCCGTAAAATTCTCAAACGGAGAGATTCCATCTTTCCAGCCAATTCATAGATTCCTGACCGCGAGCTAATCTTAAAAACGTTCAATGTGCCGTAAAATTCTCAAACGGAGAGATTCCATCTTTCCAGCCAATTCTTAGATTCCTGACCGCGAGCTAATCTTAAAAACGTTCAATGTGCCGTAAAATTCCCAAACGGAGAGATTCCATCTTTCCAGCCAATTCATAGATTCCTGACCGCGAGCTAATCTTAAAAACGTTCAATGTGCCGTAAAATTCTCAAACGGAGAGATTCCATCTTTCCAGCCAATTCATAGATTCCTGACCGCGAGCTAATCTTAAAAACGTTCAATGTGCCGTAAAATTCCCAAACGGAGAGATTCCATCTTTCCAGCCAATTCATAGATTCCTGACCGCGAGCTAATCTTAAAAACGTTCAATGTGCCGTAAAATTCTCAACCGGAGAGATTCCATCTTTCCAGCCAATTCATAGATTCCTGACCGCGAGCTAATCTTAAAAACGTTCAATGTGCCGTAAAATTCCCAAACGGAGAGATTCCATCTTTCCAGCCAATTCATAGATTCCTGACCGCGAGCTAATCTTAAAAACGTTCAATGTGCCGTAAAATTCCCAAACGGAGAGATTCCCTCTTTCCAGCCAATTCATAGATTCCTGACCGCGAGCTAATCTTAAAAACGTTCAATGTGCCGTAAAATTCTCAAACGGAGAGATTCCATCTTTCCAGCCAATTCATAGATTCCTGACCGCGAGCTAATCTTAAAAACGTTCAATGTGCCGTAAAATTCCCAAACGGAGAGATTCCATCTTTCCAGCCAATTCATAGATTCCTGACCGCGAGCTAATCTTAAAAACGTTCAATGTGCCGTAAAATTCTCAAACGGAGAGATTCCATCTTTCCAGCCAATTCATAGATTCCTGACCGCGAGCTAATCTTAAAAACGTTCAATGTGCCGTAAATTTCTCAAACGGAGAGATTCCATCTTTTCAGCCAATTCATAGATTCCTGACCGCGAGCTAATCTTAAAAACGTTCAATGTGCCGTAAAATTCTCAAACGGAGAGATTCCATCTTTTCAGCCAATTCATAGATTCCTGACCGCGAGCTAATCTTAAAAACGTTCAATGTGCCGTAAAATTCTCAAACGGAGAGATTCCATCTTTCCAGCCAATTCATAGATTCCTGACCGCGAGCTAATCTTAAAAACGTTCAATGTGCCGTAAAATTCTCAAACGGAGAGATTCCATCTTTCCAGCCAATTCATAGATTCCTGACCGCGAGCTAATCTTAAAAACGTTCAATGTGCCGTAAAATTCTCAAACGGAGAGATTCCATCTTTTCAGCCAATTCATAGATTCCTGACCGCGAGCTAATCTTAAAAACGTTCAATGTGCCGTAAAATTCTCAAACGGAGAGATTCCATCTTTCCAGCCAATTCATAGATTCCTGACCGCGAGCTAATCTTAAAAACGTTCAATGTGCCGTAAAATTCTCAAACGGAGAGATTCCATCTTTCCAGCCAATTCATAGATTCCTGACCGCGAGCTAATCTTAAAAACGTTCAATGTGCCGTAAAATTCTCAAACGGAGAGATTCCATCTTTCCAGCCAATTCATAGATTCCTGACCGCGAGCTAATCTTAAAAACGTTCAATGTGCCGTAAAATTCTCAAACGGAGAGATTCCATCTTTCCAGCCAATTCATAGATTTCTGACCGCGAGCTAATCTTAAAAACGTTCAATGTGCCGTAAAATTCTCAAACGGAGAGATTCCATCTTTTCAGCCAATTCATAGATTCCTGACCGCGAGCTAATCTTAAAAACGTTCAATGTGCCGTAAAATTCTCAAACGGAGAGATTCCATCTTTTCAGCCAATTCATAGATTCCTGACCGCGAGCTAATCTTAAAAACGTTCAATGTGCCGTAAAATTCTCAAACGGAGAGATTCCATCTTTTCAGCCAATTCATAGATTCCTGACCGCGAGCTAATCATAAAAACGTTCAATGTGCCGTAAAATTCTCAAACGGAGAGATTCCATCTTTTCAGCCAATTCATAGATTCCTGACCGCGAGCTAATCTTAAAAACGTTCAATGTGCCGTAAAATTCTCAAACGGAGAGATTCCATCTTTCCAGCCAATTCATAGATTCCTGACCGCGAGCTAATCTTAAAAACGTTCAATGTGCCGTAAAATTCTCAAACGGAGAGATTCCATCTTTCCAGCCAATTCATAGATTCCTGACCGCGAGCTAATCTTAAAAACGTTCAATGTGCCGTAAAATTCTCAAACGGAGAGATTCCATCTTTCCAGCCAATTCATAGATTCCTGACCGCGAGCTAATCTTAAAAACGTTCAATGTGCCGTAAAATTCTCAAACGGAGAGATTCCATCTTTTCAGCCAATTCATAGATTCCTGACCGCGAGCTAATCTTAAAAACGTTCAATGTGCCGTAAAATTCTCAAACGGAGAGATTCCATCTTTCCAGCCAATTCATAGATTCCTGAGCGCGAGCTAATCTTAAAAACGTTCAATGTGCCGTAAAATTCTCAAACGGAGAGATTCCATCTTTCCAGCCAATTCATAGATTCCTGACCGCGAGCTAATCTTAAAAACGTTCAATGTGCCGTAAAATTCTCAAACGGAGAGATTCCATCTTTCCAGCCAATTCATAGATTCCTGACCGCGAGCTAATCTTAAAAACGTTCAATGTGCCGTAAAATTCTCAAACGGAGAGATTCCATCTTTCCAGCCAATTCATAGATTCCTGACCGCGAGCTAATCTTAAAAACGTTCAATGTGCCGTAAAATTCTCAAACGGAGAGATTCCATCTTTTCAGCCAATTCATAGATTTCTGACCGCGAGCTAATCTTAAAAACGTTCAATGTGCCGTAAAATTCTCAAACGGAGAGATTCCATCTTTTCAGCCAATTCATAGATTCCTGACCGCGAGCTAATCTTAAAAACGTTCAATGTGCCGTAAAATTCTCAAACGGAGAGATTCCATCTTTTCAGCCAATTCATAGATTCCTGACCGCGAGCTAATCTTAAAAACGTTCAATGTGCCGTAAAATTCTCAAACGGAGAGATTCCATCTTTCCAGCCAATTCATAGATTCCTGACCGCGAGCTAATCTTAAAAACGTTCAATGTGCCGTAAAATTCTCAAACGGAGAGATTCCATCTTTCCAGCCAATTCATAGATTCCTGACCGCGAGCTAATCTTAAAAACGTTCAATGTGCCGTAAAATTCTCAAACGGAGAGATTCCATCTTTCCAGCCAATTCATAGATTCCTGACCGCGAGCTAATCTTAAAAACGTTCAATGTGCCGTAAAATTCTCAAACGGAGAGATTCCATCTTTCCAGCCAATTCATAGATTCCTGACCGCGAGCTAATCTTAAAAACGTTCAATGTGCCGTAAAATTCTCAAACGGAGAGATTCCATCTTTCCAGCCAATTCATAGATTCCTGACCGCGAGCTAATCTTAAAAACGTTCAATGTGCCGTAAAATTCTCAAACGGAGAGATTCCATCTTTCCAGCCAATTCATAGATTCCTGACCGCGAGCTAATCTTAAAAACGTTCAATGTGCCGTAAAATTCTCAAACGGAGAGATTCCATCTTTCCAGCCAATTCATAGATTCCTGACCGCGAGCTAATCTTAAAAACGTTCAATGTGCCGTAAAATTCCCAAACGGAGAGATTCCATCTTTCCAGCCAATTCATAGATTCCTGACCGCGAGCTAATCTTAAAAACGTTCAATGTGCCGTAAAATTCTCAAACGGAGAGATTCCATCTTTCCAGCCAATTCATAGATTCCTGACCGCGAGCTAATCTTAAAAACGTTCAATGTGCCGTAAAATTCTCAAACGGAGAGATTCCATCTTTCCAGCCAATTCATAGATTCCTGACCGCGATCTAATCTTAAAAACGTTCAATGTGCCGTAAAATTCTCAAACGGAGAGATTCCATCTTTCCAGCCAATTCATAGATTCCTGAGCGCGAGCTAATCTTAAAAACGTTCAATGTGCCGTCAAATTCTCAAACGGAGAGATTCCATCTTTCCAGCCAATTCATAGATTCCTGACCACGAGCTCATGATTCATCATTCCTGATTCCTGATTCATCATTCCTGATTCATCATTCCTGATTCATCATTCATCATTCCTGATTCATCATTCCTGATTCCTGATTCATCATTCCTGATTCCTGATTCATTATTCCTGATTCATCATTCCTGATTCCTGATTGATCATTCCTGATTCCTGATTCATCATTCATCATTCCTGATTCATCATTCTTGATTCCTGATTCATCATTCCTGATTCCTTATTCATCATTCCTGATTCCTGATTCATCATTCCTGATTCCTGATTCATCACTCCTGATTCCTGATTCCTGATTCCTGATTCCTGATTCATCAATCCTGATTCATCATTCCTGATTCCTGATTCATCATTCCTGATTCCTGATTAATCACTCCTGATTCCTGATTCCTGATTCCTGATTCCTGATTCATCATTCCTGATTCATCATTCCTGATTCATCATTCATCATTCCTGATTCATAATTCCTGATTCATCATTGCTGATTCCTGATTCATTATTCCTGATTCATCATTCCTGATTCCTGATTGATCATTCCTGATTCATCATTCCTGATTCCTGATTCATCATTCCTGATTCCTGATTCATCATTCCTGATTCCTGATTCATCATTACTCATTCCTGATTCATCATTCATGATTCCTGATTCATCATTCCTGATTCCTGATTGATCATTCCTCATTCCTGATTCATCATTCCTGATTCCTGATTCATCATTCCTGATTCCTGATTCATCATTCCTGATTCCTGATTCCTGATTCATCATTCCTGATTCATCATTCCTCATTCCTGATTCATCATTCTTCATTCCTGATTAATCATTCCTCATTCCTGATTCATCATTCCTGATTCATGATTCACCATTCCTGATTCCTGATACATCATTCATCATTCCTGATTCATCATTCCTGATTCCTGATTGATCATTCCTGATTCATCATTCCTGATTCCTGATTCATCATTCCTGATTCCTGATTCATCATTCCTGATTCCTGATTCATCATTACTCATTCCTGATTCATCATTCATGATTCCTGATTCATCATTCCTGATTCCTGATTGATCATTCCTCATTCCTGATTCATCATTCCTGATTCCTGATTCATCATTCCTGATTCCTGATTCCTGATTCATCATTCCTGATTCATCATTCCTCATTCCTGATTCATCATTCTTCATTCCTGATTAATCATTCCTCATTCCTGATTCATCATTCCTGATTCATGATTCACCATTCCTGATTCCTGATACATCATTCATCATTCCTGATTCATCATTCCTGATTCCTGATTCATCATTCCTGATTCATCATTCCTGATTCCTGATTCATCATTCCTGATTCCTGCTTCATCATTCCTCATTCCTGATTCATCATTCCTCATTCCTGATTCATCAATCCTCATTCCTGATTCATCATTCCTGATTCCTGATTCCTGATTCATCATTCCTGATTCCTGATTCATCATTCATCATTCCTGATTCATCATTCCTGAATCCTGATTCATTATTCCTGATTCATCATTCCTGATTCCTGATTCATCATTCCTGATTCCTGATTCATCATTCCTGATTGATCATTCCTTATTCCTGATTCATCATTCCTGATTCCTGATTCATCATTCATCATTCCTGATTCATCATTCTTGATTCCTGATTCATCATTCCTGATTCCTGATTCATCATTCCTGATTCCTGATTCATCATTCCTGATTCATGATTCACCATTCCTGATTCCTGATTCATCATTCCTCTTTCCTGATTCATCATTCCTGATTCCTGTTACATCATTCATCATTCCTGATTCATCATTCCTGATTCCTGCTTCATCATTCCTGATTCCAGATTCATCAGTCCTGATTCATGATTCACCAATCCTGATTCCTGATTCATCATTCCTCTTTCCTGATTCATCATTCCTGATTCCTGATACATCATTCACCATTCCTGATTCATCATTCATCATTCCTGATTCATCATTCCTGATTCCTGATTTATCATTCCTGATTCATCATTCCTGATTCTTGATTCATCATTCCTGATTCCTGATTCATCATTCCTCATTCCTGATTCATCATTACTCATTCCTGATTCATCATTCCTGATTCCTGATTCATCATTCCTGATTCCTGATTGATCATTCCTGATTCCTGATTGATCATTCCTGATTCCTGATTCATCATTCCTGATTCCTGATTCCTGATTCATCATTCCTGATTCATCATTCCTGATTCATCATTCTTCATTCCTGATTCATCATTCTTCATTCCTGATTAATCATTCCTCATTCCTGATTCATCATTCCTGATTCCTGATTCATCATTCCTGATTCCTGATTCCTGATTCATCATTCCTGATTCATCATTCCTGATTCATCATTCCTCATTCTTGATTCATCATTCCTGATTCCTGATTCATCATTCATCATTCCTGATTCATCATTCCTGATTCCTGATTCATCATTCCTGATTCCAGATTCATCAGTCCTTATTCATGATTCATCATTCCTGATTCCTGATACATCATTCATCATTCCTGATTCATCATTCGTCATTCCTGATTCATCATTCCTGATTTCTGATTTATCATTCCTGATTCATCATTCCTGATTCCTGATTCATCATTCCTCATTCCTGATTCATCATTCCTCATTCCTGATTCATCATTACTCATTCCTGATTCATCATTCCTGATTCCTGATTCATCATTCCTGATTCCTGATTGATCATTCCTCATTCCTGATTCATCATTCCTGATTCCTGATTCATCATTCCTGATTCCTGATTCCTGATTCATCATTCCTGATTCATCATTCCTGATTCCTGATTCATCATTCCTGATTCATCATTCCTGATTCCTGATTCATCATTCCTCATTCCTGATTCATGATTCCTCATTCCTGATTCATCAATCCTCATTCCTGATTCATCATTCCTGATTCCTGATTCATCATTCCTGATTCCTGATTCATCATTCATCATTCCTGATTCATCATTCATCATTCCTGATTGATCATTCCTGATTCCTGATTCATCATTCCTCATTTCTGATTCATCATTCATCATTCCTGATTCATCATTCTTGATTCCTGATTCATCATTCCTGATTCCTGATTCATCATTCTGATTCCTGATTCATCATTCATCATTCCTGATTCCTGATTCATCATTGCTGATTCCTGATTCATCATTCAACATTCTGATTGATCATTTCCTTATTCCCGATTCATCATTCCTGATTCCTGATTCATCATTCCTGATTCCTGATTCATCATTCCTGATTCATGATTCACCATTCCTGATTCCTGATTCATCATTCCTCTTTCCTGATTCATCATTCCTGATTCCTGTTACATCATTCATCATTCCTGATTCATCATTCCTGATTCCTGATTCATCATTCCTGATTCCAGATTCATCAGTCCTGATTCATGATTCACCAATCCTGATTCCTGATTCATCATTCCTCTTTCCTGATTCATCATTCCTGATTCCTGATACATCATTCATCATTCCTGATTCATCATATATCATTCCTGATTCATCATTCCTGATTCCTGATTTATCATTCCTGATTCATCATTCCTGATTCCTGATTCATCATTCCTGATTCCTGATTCATCATTCCTCATTCCTGATTTCATCATTACTGATTCCTGATTCATCATTCCTGATTCCTGATTCATCATTCCTCATTCCTGATTCATCATTCCTCATTCCTGATTCATCATTCCTGATTCCTGATTCATCATTCCTGATTCCTGATTCCTCATTCATCATTCCTGATTCATCATTCCTGATTCCTGATTCATCATTCCTGATTCATCACTTCCTGATTCCTGCTTCATCATTCCTGATTCCTGATTCATTATTCCTCATTCCTGATTCATCAATCCTCATTCCTGATTCATCATTCCTGATTCCTGATTCCTGATTCATCATTCCTGATTCCTGATTCATCATTCATCATTCCTGATTCATCATTCATCATTTCTGATTCATCATTCGTCATTCGTCATTCCTGATTCATCATTCCTGAATCCTGATTCATTTCCTGATCTCCTCTGATTCATCATTCCTGATTCCTGATTCTTGATTCATCATTCCTGATTCCTGATTCATCATTCATCATTCCTGATTCATCATTCCTGATTCCTGATTCATCATTCCTGATTCCAGATTCATCATTCCTTATTCATGATTCATCATTCCTGATTCCTGATACATCATTCATCATTCCTGATTCATCATTCGTCATTCCTGATTCATCATTCCTGATTTCTGATTCCTGATTCATCATTCCTGATTCCTGATTCATCATTCATCATTCCTGATTTATCATTCATCATTCCTGATTCATCATTCGTCATTCGTCATTCCTGATTCATCATTCCTGAATCCTGATTCATTATTCCTGATTCATCATTCCCTGATTCCTGATTCTTGATTCATCATTCCTGATTTCCTGATTCATCATTCCTGATTTCTGATTTATCATTCCTGATTCATCATTCCTGATTCCTGATTCATCATTCCTCATTCCTGATTCATCATTCCTCATTCCTGATTCATCATTACTCATTCCTGATTCATCATTCCTGATTCCTGATTCATCATTCCTGATTCCTGATTGATCATTCCTCATTCCTGATTCATCATTCCTGATTCCTGATTCATCATCCTGATTCCTGATTCTGATTCATCATTCCTGATTCATCATTCCTGATTCCTGATTCATCATTCCTGATTCATCATTCCTGATTCCTGATTCATCATTCCTCATTTCCTGATTCATCATTCTCCTCATTCCTGATTCATCAATCCTCATTCCCTGATTCATCATTCCTGATTCCTGATTCATCATTCATCATTCCTGATTCATCATTCGTCATTCCTTATTCATCATTCCTGAATCCTGATTCATTATTCCTGATTCATCATTCCTGATTCCCTGATTCATCATTCCTGATTCCTGATTCATCATTCCTGATTCCTGCTTCATCATTCCTCATTCCTGATTCATCATTCTCCATTCCTGATTCATCAATCCTCATTCCTGATTCATCATTCCTGATTCCCTGATTCCTGATTCATCATTCCTGATTCATCATTCCTGATTCCTGATTCATCATTCATCATTCCTGATTCATCATTCATCATTCCTGATTCATCATTCGTCATTCCTGATTCATCATTCCTGAATCCTGATTCATTATTCCTGATTCATCATTCCTGATTCCTGATTCATCATTCCTGATTCCTGATTGATCATTCATCATTCCTGATTGATCATTCCTTATTCCTGATTGATCATTCCTGATTCCCTGATTCATCATTCATCATTCCTGATTCATCATTCTTGATTCCTGATTCATCAATCCTGATTCCTGATTCATCATTCCTGATTCCTGATTCATCATTCCTGATTCCTGATTCATCATTCCTCATTCCTGATTCATCATTACTCATTCCTGATTCATCATTCCTGATTCCTGATTCATCATTCCTGATTGATCATTCCTCATTCCTGATTCATCATTCCTGATTCCTGATTCATCATTCCTGATTCCTGATTCCTGATTCATCATTCCTGATTCATCATTCCTGATTTCCTGATTCATCATTCCTGATTCATCATTCCTGATTCCTGATTCATCATTCCTGATTCATCATTCCTGATTCCTGATTCATCATTCCTGATTCATCATTCCTGATTCCTGATTCATCATTCCTCATTCCTGATTCATGATTCCTCATTCCTGATTCATCAATCCTCATTCCTGATTCATCATTCCTGATTCCTGATTCCTGATTCCTGATTCATCATTCATCATTCCTGATTCATCATTCGTCATTCCTTATTCATCATCCTGAATCCTGATTCATTATTCCTGATTCATCATTCCTGATTCCTGATTCATCATTCCTGATTCCTGATTCATCATTCATCATTCCTGATTCATCATTCCTGATTCCTGATTGATCATTCCTGATTCCTGATTCATCATTCATCATTCCTGATTCATCATTCTTGATTCCTGATTCATCATTCCTGATTCCTGATTCATCATTCCTGATTCCTGATTCATCATTCATCATTCCCTGATTCCTGATTCATCATTGCTGATTCCCGATTCATCATTCCTGATTCATCATTCATCATTCCTGATTCCTGATTCATCATTGCTGATTCCCGATTCATCGTTCCTGATTCCTGATTCATCATTCCTGATTCCTGATTCATCATTCCTGATTCATGATTCACCATTCCTGATTCCTGATTCATCATTCCTCTTTCCTGATTCATCATTCCTGATTCCTGTTACATCATTCATCATTCCTGATTCATCATTCCTGATTTCCTGATTCATCATTCCTGATTCCAGATTCATCATTCTGATTCATGATTCACCAATCCTGATTCCTGATTCACTCATTCCTCTTTCCTGATTCATCATTCCTGATTCCTGATACATCATTCATCATTCCTGATTCATCTTCATCTTCTGATTCATCATTCCTGATTCCTGATTTATCATTCCTGATTCATCATTCCTGATTCCTGATTCATCATTCCTGATTCCTGATTCATCATTCTCTCATTCCTGATTCATCATTACTGATTCCTGATTCATCATTCCTGATTCCTGATTCATCATTCCTCATTCTTGATTCATCATTCCTGATTCCTGATTCATCATTCATCATTCCTGATTCATCATTCCTGATTCCTGATTCATCATTCCTGATTCCAGATTCATCAGTCCTTATTCATGATTCATCATTCCTGATTCCTGATACATCATTCATCATTCCTGATTCATCATTCGTCATTCCTGATTCATCATTCCTGATTTCTGATTTATCATTCCTGATTCATCATTCCTGATTCCTGATTCATCATTCCTCATTCCTGATTCATCATTCCTCATTCCTGATTCATCATTACTCATTCCTGATTCATCATTCCTGATTCCTGATTCATCATTCCTGATTCCTGATTCATCATTCCTCATTCCTGATTCATCATTCCTGATTCCTGATTCATCATTCCTGATTCCTGATTCCTGATTCCTGATTCATCATTCCTGATTCATCATTCCTGATTCCTGATTCATCATTCCTGAATTCATCATTCCTGATTCCTGATTCATCATTCCTCATTCCTGATTCATGATTCCTCATTCCTGATTCATCAATCCTCATTCCTGATTCATCATTCCTGATTCCTGATTCATCATTCATCATTCCTGATTCATCATTCATCATTCCTGATTCATCATTCGTCATTCCTTATTCATCATTCCTGAATCCTGATTCATTATTCCTGATTTCATCATTCCTGATTCCTGATTCATCATTCCTGATTCCTGATTCATCATTCATCATTCCTGATTGATCATTCCTGATTCCTGATTCATCATTCCTCATTTCTGATTCATCATTCATCATTCCTGATTCATCATTCTTGATTCCTGATTCATCATTCCTGATTCCTGATTCATCATTCCTGATTCCTGATTCATCATTCATCATTACTGATTCCTGATTCATCATTGCTGATTCCTGATTCATCATTCATCATTCCTGATTGATCATTCCTTATTCCCGATTCATCATTCCTGATTCCTGATTCATCATTCCTGATTCCTGATTCATCATTCCTGATTCATGATTCACCATTCCTGATTCCTGATTCATCATTCCTCTTTCCTGATTCATCATTCCTGATTCCTGTTACATCATTCATCATTCCTGATTCATCATTCCTGATTCCTGATTCATCATTCCTGATTCCAGATTCATCAGTCCTGATTCATGATTCACCAATCCTGATTCCTGATTCATCATTCCTCTTTCCTGATTCATCATTCCTGATTCCTGATACATCATTCATCATTCCTGATTCATCATATATCATTCCTGATTCATCATTCCTGATTCCTGATTTATCATTCCTGATTCATCATTCCTGATTCCTGATTCATCATTCCTGATTCCTGATTCATCATTCCTCATTCCTGATTCATCATTACTGATTCCTGATTCATCATTCCTGATTCCTGATTCATCATTCCTCATTCCTGATTCATCATTCCTCATTCCTGATTCATCATTCCTCATTCCTGATTCATCATTCCTGATTCCTGATTCCTCATTCATCATTCCTGATTCATCATTCCTGATTCCTGATTCATCATTCCTGATTCACCATTCCTGATTCCTGATTCATCATTCCTCATTCCTGATTCATTCAATGTGCCGTAAAATTATCAAACGGAGAGATTCCATCTTTCCAGCAAATTCATAGATTCCTGATCGCGAGCTAATATTAAAAACGTTCAATGTGCCGTAAAATTCTCAAACGGAGAGATTCCATCTTTCCAGCGAATTCATAGATTCCTGATCGCGAGCTAATCTTAAAAACGTTCAATGTACCGTAAAATTCTCAAACGGAGAGATTCCATCTTTCCAGCCAATTCATAGATTCCTGACCGCGAGCTAATCTTAAAAACGTTCAATGTGCCGTAAAATCTCAAACGGAGAGATTCCATCTTTCCAGCCAATTCATAGATTTCTGACCGCAAGCTAATCTTAAAAACGTTCAATGTAGCCGTAAAATTCTCAAACGGAGAGATTCCATCTTTCCAGCCAATTCATAGATTCCTGACCGCGAGCTAATCTTAAAAACGTTCAATGTGCCGTTAAATTCTCAAACGGAGAGATTCCATCTTTCCAGCCAATTCATAGATTCCTGACCGCGAGCTAATCTTAAAAACGTTCAATGTGCCGTAAAATTCTCAAACCGGAGAGATTCCATCTTTCCAGCCAATTCATAGATTCCTGACCGCGAGCTAATCTTAAAAACGTTCAATGTGCCGTAAAATTCTCAAACGGAGAGATTCCATCTTTCCATCCAATTCATAGATTTCCTGACCGCGAGCTAATCTTAAAAACGTTCAATGTGCCGTAAAATTCTCAAACGGAGAGATTCCATCTTTTCAGCCAATTCATAGATTCCTGACCGCGAGCTAATCTTAAAAACGTTCAATGTGCCGTAAAATTCTCAAACGGAGAGATTCCATCTTTCCAGCCAATTCATAGATTCCTGACCGCGAGCTAATCTTAAAAACGTTCAATGTGCCGTAAAATTCTCAAACGGAGAGATTCCATCTTTCCAGCCAATTCATAGATTCCTGACCGCGAGCTAATCTTAAAAACGTTCAATGTGCCGTAAAATTCTCAAACGGAGAGATTCCATCTTTCCAGCCAATTCATAGATTCCTGACCGCGAGCTAATCTTAAAAACGTTCAATGTGCCGTAAAATTCTCAAACGGAGAGATTCCATCTTTCCAGCCAATTCATAGATTCCTGACCGCGAGCTAATCTTAAAAACGTTCAATGTGCCGTAAAATTCTCAAACGGAGAGATTCCATCTTTCCAGCCAATTCATAGATTCCTGACCGCGAGCTAATCTTAAAAACGTTCAATGTGCCGTAAAATTCTCAAACGGAGAGATTCCATCTTTCCAGCCAATTCATAGATTCCTGACCGCGAGCTAATCTTAAAACGTTCAATGTGCCGTAAAATTCTCAAACGGAGAGATTCCATCTTTCCAGCCAATTCATAGATTCCTGACCGCGAGCTAATCTTAAAAACGTTCAATGTGCTCGTAAAATTCCAAACGGAGAGATTCCATCTTTCCAGCCAATTCATAGATTCCTGAACCGGCGAGCTAATCTTAAAAACGTTCAATGTGCCGTAAAATTCCCAAACGGAGAGATTCCATCTTTCCAGCCAATTCATAGATTCCTGACCGCGAGCTAATCTTAAAAACGTTCAATGTGCCGTAACATTCCCAAACGGAGGA
>JAOWCC010000490.1:0-34110 GCA_030867875.1 Actinernus sp. WN-2022
TCAGGAATGATGAATCAGGAATCAGGAATGATGAATCAGGAATGATGAATCAGGAATCAGGAATGATGAATCAGGAATCAGGAATGATGAATCAGGAATGATGATTGATGTATCAGGAATCAGGAATGATGAATCAGGAAAGAGGAATGATGAATCAGGAATCAGGAATGGTGAATCATGAATCAGGAATGATGAATCAGGAATCAGGAATGATGAATCAGGAATCAGGAATGATGAATCAGGAATCATGAATGATGAATCAGGAATCAGGAATGATGAATCATGAATCAGGAATCAGGAATGATGAGTCAGGAATGATGAATGATGAATCAGGAATGATGAATGATGAATCAGGAATGATGAATCAGGAATCTGGAATGATGAATCAGGAATGATGAATGATGAATCAGGAATGATGAATCAGGAATGATGAATCAGGAATCAGGAATCAGGAATGATGAATCAGGAATCAGGAATCAGGAATCAGGAATGATGAATCAGGAATGATGAATGACGAATCAGGAATGATGAATGATGATTCAGGAATGATGAATGATGAATCAGGAATCAGGAATGATGAATCAGGAATGATGAATGTTGAATCAGGAATCAGGAATGATGAATCAGGAATAAGGAATGATGAATCAGGAATGATGAATGATGAATCAGGAATGATGAATCAGGAATGATGAATCAGGAATCAGGTATCATGAATGATGAATCAGGAATCAGGAATGATGAATCAGGAATCAGGAATCAGGAATGATGAATCAGGAATCAGGAATAATGAATCAGGAATGATGAATGATGAATCAGAAATCAGGAATGATGAATCAGGAATCAGGAATGATGAATCAGGAATCAGGAATGATGAATCAGGCATGATGAATCATGAATCAGGAATCAGCAATGATGAATCAGGAATCAGGAATGATGAATCAGGAATGAGGAATGATCAATCAGGAATGATGAATGATGAATCAGGAATCAGCAATGATGAATCAGGATTCAGGAATGATGAATCAGGAATGATGAATGATGAATCAGGAATAAGGAATGATGAATCAGGAATCAGGAATGATGAATCAGGAATCAGGAATGATGAATCAGGAATGATGAATGATGAATCAGGAATGATGAATCAGGAATGATGAATCAGGAATGATGAATCAGGTATCTTGAATCAGGAATCAGGAATGATGAATCAGGAATCAGGAATGATGAATCAGGAATGTAGAATGATGTATCAGGAATCAGGAATGATGAATCAGGATGATGAATCAGGAATCAGGAATCAGGATTGATGTATCAGGAATGATGAATGATGAATCAGGAATCAGGAATCAGGAATCAGGAATCAGGAATCAGGAATCAGGAATCAGGAATCAGGAATCAGGAATCAGGAATCAGGAATGATGAATCAGGAATCAGTAATGATGAATCAGGAATGATGAATCAGGAATGATGAATGACGAATCAGGAATGATGAATGATGACTCAGGAATCAGGAATGATGAATCACGAATGATGAATGATGAGTCAGGAATCAGGAATGATGAATCAGGAATGATGAATCAGGAATGATGAATCAGGAATGATGAATCAGGAATGATGAATCAGGAATCAGGAATGATGAATCAGGAATGATGAATGATGAATCAGGAATGATGATTGATGAATCAGGAATGATAAATCAGGAATCAGGAATGATGAATGATGAATCAGGAATCAGCAATGATGAATCAGGAATCAGGAATGATGAATGATGAATCAGGAATCCGGAATGATGAATCAGGAATAAAGAATAAAGAATCAGGAATGATGAATGATGAATCAGGAATGATGAATCAGGAATGATGAATCAGGAATCAGGAATCAGGAGTGATTAATCAGGAATCAGGAATGATGAATCAGGAATGATGAATGATGAATCAGGAATGATGAATGATGTATCAGAAATCAGGAATGATGAATCAGGAATGATGAATCAGGAATGATGAATGATGAATCAGGAATCAGCAATGATGAATCAGGATTCAGGAATGATGAATCAGGAATGATGAATGATGAATCAGGAATCAGGAATGATGAATCAGGAATCAGGAATGATGAATCAGGAATCAGGAATGATGAATCAGGAATGATGAATCAGGAATCAGGAATGATGAATCAGGCATCAGGAATGATGAATCAGGAATCAGGAATGATGAATCAGGAATCAGGAATGATGAATCAGGAATGATGAATGATGAATCAGGAATGATGAATCAGGAATGAGGAATGATGAATCAGGAATGAGGAGTGATCAATCAGGAATCAGGAATGATGAATCAGGAATCAGGAATGATGAATCAGGAATCAGGAATGATGAATCAGGAATGATGAATCAGGAATCAGGAATGATGAATCAGGAATCAGGAATGATGAATCAGGAATGATGAATGATGTATCAGGAATCAGGAATGAGGAATCAGGAAAGAGGAATGATGAATCAGGAATCAGGAATGGTGAATCATGAATCAGGAATGATGAATCAGGAATCAGGAATGATGAATCAGGAATGATGAATGATGTATCAGGAATCAGGAATGATGAATCAGGAATGATGATTGATGTATCAGGAATCAGGAATGATGAATCAGGAAAGAGGAATGATGAATCAGGAATCAGGAATGGTGAATCATGAATCAGGAATGATGAATCAGGAATCAGGAATGATGAATCAGGAATCAGGAATGATGAATCAGGAATCATGAATGATGAATCAGGAATCAGGAATGATGAATCATGAATCAGGAATCAGGAATGATGAGTCAGGAATGATGAATGATGAATCAGGAATGATGAATGATGAATCAGGAATGATGAATCAGGAATCTGGAATGATGAATCAGGAATGATGAATGATGAATCAGGAATGATGAATCAGGAATGATGAATCAGGAATCAGGAATCAGGAATGATGAATAAGGAATCAGGAATCAGGAATCAGGAATGATGAATCAGGAATGATGAATGACGAATCAGGAATGATGAATGATGATTCAGGAATGATGAATGATGAATCAGGAATCAGGAATGATGAATCAGGAATGATGAATGTTGAATCAGGAATCAGGAATGATGAATCAGGAATAAGGAATGATGAATCAGGAATGATGAATGATGAATCAGGAATGATGAATCAGGAATGATGAATCAGGAATCAGGTATCATGAATGATGAATCAGGAATCAGGAATGATGAATCAGGAATCAGGAATCAGGAATGATGAATCAGGAATCAGGAATAATGAATCAGGCATGATGAATCAGGAATCAGGAATCAGGAATGATGAATCAGGAATCAGGAATGATGAATCAGGAATCAGGAATGATGAATCAGGAATGAGGAATGATCAATCAGGAATGATGAATGATGAATCAGGAATCAGCAATGATGAATCAGGATTCAGGAATGATGAATCAGGAATGATGAATGATGAATCAGGAATAAGGAATGATGAATCAGGAATCAGGAATGATGAATCAGGAATCAGGAATGATGAATCAGGAATGATGAATGATGAATCAGGAATGATGAATCAGGAATGATGAATCAGGAATGATGAATCAGGTATCTTGAATCAGGAATCAGGAATGATGAATCAGGAATCAGGAATGATGAATCAGGAACGATGAATGATGTATCAGGAATCAGGAATGATGAATCAGGAAAGAGGAATGATGAATCAGGAATCAGGAATGGTGAATCATGAATCAGGAATGATGAATCAGGAATCAGGAATGATGAATCAGGAATCAGGAATGATGAATCAGGAATCATGAATGATGAATCAGGAATCAGGAATGATGAATCAGGAATGATGAATGATGAATCAGGAATGATGAATCAGGCATGATGAATCAGGAATCAGGAATGATGAATCAGGAATCAGGAATGATGAATCAGGAATCAGGAATGATGAATCAGGAATGAGGAATCATCAATCAGGAATGATGAATGATGAATCAGGAATCAGCAATGATGAATCAGGATTCAGGAATGATGAATCAGGAATGATGAATGATGAATCAGGAATAAGGAATGATGAATCAGGAATCAGGAATGATGAATCAGGAATCAGGAATGATGAATCAGGAATGATGAATGATGAATCAGGAATGATGAATCAGGAATGATGAATCAGGAATGATGAATCAGGTATCATGAATCAGGAATCAGGAATGATGAATCAGGAATGATGAATGATGTATCAGGAATCAGGAATGATGAATCAGGAAAGAGGAATGATGAATCAGGAATCAGGAATGGTGAATCATGAATCAGGAATGATGAATCAGGAATCAGGAATGATGAATCAGGAATCAGGAATGATGAATCAGGAATCATGAATGATGAATCAGGAATCAGGAATCAGGAATGATGAGTCAGGAATGATGAATGATGAATCAGGAATGATGAATGATGAATCAGAAATGATGAATCAGGAATGATGAATGATGAATCAGGAATGATGAATGATGAATCAGGAATGATGATTCAGGAATGATGAATCAGGAATCAGGAATGATGAATCAGGAATCAGGAATCAGGAATGATGAATCAGGAATGATGAATGTTGAATCAGGAATCAGGAATGATGAATCAGGAATAAGGAATGATGAATCAGGAATGATGAATGATGAATCAGGAATGATGAATGATGAATCAGGAATGATGAATCAGGAATGATGAATCAGGAATCAGGAATGATGAATCAGGAATCAGGAATGATGAATCAGGAATCAGGAATGATGAATCAGGAATGATGAATGATGAATCAGGAATGATGAATCAGGAATGAGGAATGATGAATCAGGAATGAGGAGTGATCAATCAGGAATCAGGAATGATGAATCAGGAATGAGGAATGATGAATCAGGAATGAGGAATGATGAATCAGGAATGATGAATCAGGAATCAGGAATCAGGAATGATGAATCAGGAATCAGGAATCAGGAATCAGGAATCAGGAATCAGGAATCAGGAATCAGGAATCAGGAATCAGGAATCAGGAATGATGAATCAGGAATCAGGAATGATGAATCAGGAATGATGAATCAGGAATGATGAATGACGAATCAGGAATGATGAATGATGTATCAGGAATCAGGAATGATGAATCAGGAAAGAGGAATGATGAATCAGGAATCAGGAATGGTGAATCATGAATCAGGAATGATGAATCAGGAATCAGGAATGATGAATCAGGAATCAGGAATGATGAATCAGGAATCATGAATGATGAATCAGGAACCAGGAATGATGAATCATGAATCAGGAATCAGGAATGATGAGTCAGGAATGATGAATGATGAATCAGGAATGATGTATGATGAATCAGGAATGATGAATCAGGAATCTGGAATGATGAATCAGGAATGATGAATGATGAATCAGGAATGATGAATCAGGAATGATGAATCAGGAATCACGAATCAGGAATGATGAATCAGGAATCAGGAATCAGGAATCAGGAATGATGAATCAGGAATCAGGAATGATGAATCAGGAATGATGAATCAGGAATGAGGAATGATGAATCAGGAATGAGGAGTGATCAATCAGGAATCAGGAATGATGAATCAGGAATGAGGAATGATGAATCAGGAATGAGGAATGATCAATCAGGAATGATGAATGATGAATTAGGAATCAGGAATGATGAATCAGGAATCAGGAATGATGAATCAGGAATGATGAATCAGGAATCAGGAATGATGAATCAGGAATCAGGAATGATGAATCAGGAATGATCAATCAGGAATGATGAATGATGAATCAGGAATCAGCAATGATGAATCAGGATTCAGGAATGATGAATCAGGAATGATGAATGATCAATCAGGAATCAGGAATGATGAATCAGGAATCAGGAATGATGAATCAGGAATCAGGAATGATGAATCAGGAATGATGAATGATGAATCAGGAATGATGAATCAGGAATCAGGAATGATGAATCAGGAATCAGGAATGATGAATCAGGAATCAGGAATGATGAATCAGGAATGATGAATGATGAATTAGGAATGATGAATCAGGAATGAGGAATGATGAATCAGGAATGAGGAGTGATCAATCAGGAATCAGGAATGATGAATCAGGAATGAGGAATGATGAATCAGGAATGAGGAATGATCAATCAGGAATGATGAATGATGAATTAGGAATCAGGAATGATGAATCAGGAATCAGGAATGATGAATCAGGAATGATGAATCAGGAATCAGGAATGATGAATCAGGAATCAGGAATGATGAATCAGGAATGATGAATGATCTATCAGGAATCAGGATTGATGAATCAGGAAAGAGGAATGATGAATCAGGAATCAGGAATGGTGAATCATGAATCAGGAATGATGAATCAGGAATCAGGAATGATGAATCATGAATCAGGAATCAGGAATGATGAGTCAGGAATGATGAATGATGAATCAGGAATGATGAATGATGAATCAGGAATGATGAATCAGGAATCTGGAATGATGAATCAGGAATGATGAATGATGAATCAGGAATGATGAATCAGGAATGATGAATCAGGAATCAGGAATGATGAATCAGGAATGATGAATGTTGAATCAGGAATCAGGAATGATGAATCAGGAATAAGGAATGATGAATCAGGAATGATGAATGATGAATGAGGAATGATGAATCAGGAATGATGAATCAGGAATCAGGTATCATGAATGATGAATCAGGAATCAGGAATGATGAATCAGGAATCAGGAATCAGGAATGATGAATCAGGAATCTGGAATGATGAATGATGAATCAGGAATGATGAATGATGAATCAGGAATGATAAATCAGGAATCAGGAATGATGAATGATGAATCAGGAATCAGCAATGATGAATCAGGAATCAGGAATGATGAATCAGGAATGATGAATGATGAATCAGGAATCCGGAATGATGAATCAGGAATAAGGAATGATGAATCAGGAATGATGAATGATGAATCAGGAATGACGAATGATGAATCAGGAATGACGAATCAGGAATCAGTATCAGGAATGATGAATGATGAATCAGGAATCAGGAATGATGAATCAGGAATCAGGAATGATGAATCAGGAATGATGAATGATGAATCAGGAATGATGAATGATGAATCAGGAATGATGAATCAGGAATGATGAATCAAGAATCAGGAATCAGAAGTGATTAATCAGGAATCAGGAATGATGAATCAGGAATCAGGAATGATGATTCAGGAATGAGGAATGATCAATCAGGAATCAGGAATGATGAATCAGGAATGAGGAAAGATGAATCAGGAATGATAAATGATGAATCAGGAATCAGGAATGATGAATCAGGAATGAGGAATGATGAATCAGGAATGATGAATCAGGAATCAGGAATGATGAATCAGGAATGATGAATGATGTATCCGGAATCAGGAATGATGAATCAGGAAAGAGGAATGATGAATCAGGAATCAGGAATGGTGAATCAGGAATCAGGAATGATGAATCAGGAATCAGGAATGATGAATCAGGAATCAGGAATGATGAATCAGGAATGATCAATCAGGAATGATGAATGATGAATCAGGAATCAGCAATGATGAATCAGGATTCAGGAATGATGAATCAGGAATGATGAATGATCAATCAGGAATCAGGAATGATGAATCAGGAATCAGGAATGATGAATCAGGAATCAGGAATGATGAATCAGGAATGATGAATGATGAATCAGGAATGATGAATCAGGAATCAGGAATGATGAATCAGGAATCAGGAATGATGAATCAGGAATCAGGAATGATGAATCAGGAATGATGAATGATGAATCAGGAATGATGAATCAGGAATGAGGAATGATGAATCAGGAATGAGGAGTGATCAATCAGGAATCAGGAATGATGAATCAGGAATGAGGAATGATGAATCAGGAATGAGGAATGATCAATCAGGAATGATGAATGATGAATTAGGAATCAGGAATGATGAATCAGGAATCAGGAATGATGAATCAGGAATGATGAATCAGGAATCAGGAATGATGAATCAGGAATCAGGAATGATGAATGATGTATCAGGAATCAGGAATGATGAATCAGGAAAGAGGAATGATGAATCAGGAATCAGGAATGGTGCATCATGAATCAGGAATGATGAATCAGGAATCAGGAATGATGAATCAGGAATCAGGAATGATGAATCAGGAATCATGAATGATGAATCAGGAATCAGGAATGATGAATGATGAATCAGGAATGATGAATCAGGAATCTGGAATGATGAATCAGGAATGATGAATGATGAATCAGGAATGATGAATCAGGAATGATGAATCAGGAATCAGGAATCAGGAATGATGAATCAGGAATCAGGAATCAGGAATCAGGAATGATGAATCAGGAATGATGAATCAGGAATGATGAATCAGGAATGATGAATGACGAATCAGGAATGATGAATGATGATTCAGGAATGATGAATGATGAATCAGGAATCAGGAATGATGAATCAGGAATGATGAATGTTGAATCAGGAATCAGGAATGATGAATCAGGAATAAGGAATGATGAATCAGGAATGATGAATGATGAATGAGGAATGATGAATCAGGAATGATGAATCAGGATTCAGGTATCATGAATGATGAATCAGGAATCAGGAATGATGAATCAGGAATCAGGAATCAGGAATGATGAATCAGGAATCTGGAATGATGAATGATGAATCAGGAATGATGAATAATGAATCAGGAATGATAAATCAGGAATCAGGAATGATGAATGATGAATCAGGAATCAGGAATGATGAATCAGGAATGATGAATGATGAATCAGGAATCCGGAATGATGAATCAGGAATAAGGAATGATGAATCAGGAATGACGAATGATGAATCAGGAATGACGAATCAGGAATCAGTATCAGGAATGATGAATGATGAATCAGGAATCAGGAATGATGAATCAGGAATCAGGAATGATGAATCAGGAATGATGAATGATGAATCAGAAATCAGGAATGATGAATCAGGAATCAGGAATGATGAATCAGGAATCAGGAATGATGAATCAGAAGTGATTAATCAGGAATCAGGAATCAGGAATGATGAATCAGGAATCAGGAATAATGAATCAGGAATCAGGAATGATGAATCAGGAATGAGGAATGATCAATCAGGAATGATGAATGATGAATCAGGAATCAGCAATGATGAATCAGGATTCAGGAATGATGAATCAGGAATGATGAATGATGAATCAGGAATAAGGAATGATGAATCAGGAATCAGGAATGATGAATCAGGAATCAGGAATGATGAATCAGGAATGATGAATGATGAATCAGGAATGATGAATCAGGAATGATGAATCAGGAATGATGAATCAGGTATCTTGAATCAGGAATCAGGAATGATGAATCAGGAATCAGGAATGATGAATCAGGAATGATGAATGATGTATCAGGAATCAGGAATGATGAATCAGGAAAGAGGAATGATGAATCAGGAATCAGGAATGGTGAATCATGAATCAGGAATGATGAATCAGGAATCAGGAATGATGAATCAGGAATCAGGAATGATGAATCAGGAATCATGAATGATGAATCAGGAATCAGGAATGATGAATCAGGAATGATGAATGATGAATCAGGAATGATGAATCAGGCATGATGAATCAGGAATCAGGAATGATGAATCAGGAATCAGGAATGATGAATCAGGAATCAGGAATGATGAATCAGGAATGAGGAATCATCAATCAGGAATGGTGAATGATGAATCAGGAATCAGCAATGATGAATCAGCATTCAGGAATGATGAATCAGGAATGATGAATCAGGAATCAGGAATGATGAATCAGGAATGATGAATGATGTATCAGGAATCAGGAATGATGAATCAGGAAAGAGGAATGATGAATCAGGAATCAGGAATGGTGAATCATGAATCAGGAATGATGAATCAGGAATCAGGAATGATGAATCAGGAATCAGGAATGATGAATCAGGAATCATGAATGATGAATCAGGAATCAGGAATGATGAATCAGGAATGATGAATGATGAATCAGGAATGATGAATCAGGCATGATGAATCAGGAATCAGGAATGATGAATCAGGAATCAGGAATGATGAATCAGGAATCAGGAATGATGAATCAGGAATGAGGAATCATCAATCAGGAATGGTGAATGATGAATCAGGAATCAGCAATGATGAATCAGCATTCAGGAATGATGAATCAGGAATGATGAATGATGAATCAGGAATAAGGAATGATGAATCAGGAATCAGGAATGATGAATCAGGAATCAGGAATGATGAATCAGGAATGATGAATGATGAATCAGGAATGATGAATCAGGAATGATGAATCAGGAATGATGAATCAGGTATCATGAATCAGGAATCAGGAATGATGAATCAGGAATCAGGAATGATGAATCAGGAATGATGAATGATGTATCAGGAATCAGGAATGATGAATCAGGAAAGAGGAATGATGAATCAGGAATCAGGAATGGTGAATCATGAATCAGGAATGATGAATCAGGAATCAGGAATGATGAATCAGGAATCAGGAATGATGAATCAGGAATCATGAATGATGAATCAGGAATCAGGAATCAGGAATGATGAGTCAGGAATGATGAATGATGAATCAGGAATGATGAATGATGAATCAGAAATGATGAATCAGGAATGATGAATGATGAATCAGGAATGATGAATCAGGAATGATCAATGATGTATCAGGAATCAGGAATGATGAATCAGGAATCAGGAATGATGAATCAGGAATCAGGAATGATGAATCAGGAATGATGAATCAGGAATCAGGAATGATGAATCAGGAATCAGGAATGATGAATCAGGAATCAGGAATGATGAATCAGGAATCAGGAATGATGAATCAGGAATGATGAATCAGGAATGAGGAATGATGAATCAGGAATGAGGAGTGATCAATCAGGAATCAGGAATAATGAATCAGGAATGAGGAATGATGAATCAGGAATGAGGAATGATCAATCAGGAATGATGAATGATGAATTAGGAATCAGGAATGATGAATCAGGAATCAGGAATGATGAATCGGGAATGATGAATCAGGAATCAGGAATGATGAATCAGGAATCAGGAATGATGAATCAGAAATGATGAATGATGTATCAGGAATCAGGAATGAGGAATCAGGAAAGAGGAATGATGAATCAGGAATCAGGAATGGTGAATCATGAATCAGGAATGATGAATCAGGAATCAGGAATGATGAATCAGGAATGATGAATGATGTATCAGGAATCGGGAATGATGAATCAGGAATGATGATTGATGTATCAGGAATCAGGAATGATGAATCAGGAAAGAGGAATGATGAATCAGGAATCAGGAATGGTGAATCATGAATCAGGAATGATGAATCAGGAATCAGGAATGATGAATCAGGAATCAGAAATGATGAATCAGGAATCATGAATGATGAATCAGGAATCAGGAATGATGAATCATGAATCAGGAATCAGGAATGATGAGTCAGGAATGATGAATGATGAATCAGGAATGATGAATGATGAATCAGGAATGATGAATCAGGAATCTGGAATGATGAATCAGGAATGATGAATGATGAATCAGGAATGATGAATCAGGAATGATGAATCAGGAATCAGGAATCAGGAATGATGAATCAGGAATCAGGAATCAGGAATCAGGAATGATGAATCAGGAATGATGAATGACGAATCAGGAATGATGAATGATGATTCAGGAATGATGAATGATGAATCAGGAATCAGGAATGATGAATCAGGAATGATGAATGTTGAATCAGGAATCAGGAATGATGAATCAGGAATAAGGAATGATGAATCAGGAATGATGAATGATGAATCAGGAATGATGAATCAGGAATGATGAATCAGGAATCAGGTATCATGAATGATGAATCAGGAATCAGGAATGATGAATCAGGAATCAGGAATCAGGAATGATGAATCAGGAATCAGGAATAATGAATCAGGAATGATGAATGATGAATCAGAAATCAGGAATGATGAATCAGGAATCAGGAATGATGAATCAGGAATCAGGAATGATGAATCAGGCATGATGAATCAGGAATCAGGAATCAGGAATGATGAATCAGGAATCAGGAATGATGAATCAGGAATCAGGAATGATGAATCAGGAATGAGGAATGATCAATCAGGAATGATGAATGATGAATCAGGAATCAGCAATGATGAATCAGGATTCAGGAATGATGAATCAGGAATGATGAATGATGAATCAGGAATAAGGAATGATGAATCAGGAATCAGGAATGATGAATCAGGAATCAGGAATGATGAATCAGGAATGATGAATGATGAATCAGGAATGATGAATCAGGAATGATGAATCAGGAATGATGAATCAGGTATCTTGAATCAGGAATCAGGAATGATGAATCAGGAATCAGGAATGATGAATCAGGAATGATGAATGATGTATCAGGAATCAGGAATGATGAATCAGGAAAGAGGAATGATGAATCAGGAATCAGGAATGGTGAATCATGAATCAGGAATGATGAATCAGGAATCAGGAATGATGAATCAGGAATCAGGAATGATGAATCAGGAATCATGAATGATGAATCAGGAATCAGGAATGATGAATCAGGAATGATGAATGATGAATCAGGAATGATGAATCAGGCATGATGAATCAGGAATCAGGAATGATGAATCAGGAATCAGGAATGATGAATCAGGAATCAGGAATGATGAATCAGGAATGAGGAATCATCAATCAGGAATGGTGAATGATGAATCAGGAATCAGCAATGATGAATCAGCATTCAGGAATGATGAATCAGGAATGATGAATGATGAATCAGGAATAAGGAATGATGAATCAGGAATGATGAATCAGGAATCAGGAATGATGAATCAGGAATGATGAATGATGAATCAGGAATGATGAATCAGGAATGATGAATCAGGAATGATGAATCAGGTATCATGAATCAGGAATCAGGAATGATGAATCAGGAATCAGGAATGATGAATCAGGAATGATGAATGATGTATCAGGAATCAGGAATGATGAATCAGGAAAGAGGAATGATGAATCAGGAATCAGGAATGGTGAATCATGAATCAGGAATGATGAATCAGGAATCAGGAATGATGAATCAGGAATCAGGAATGATGAATCAGGAATCATGAATGATGAATCAGGAATCAGGAATCAGGAATGATGAGTCAGGAATGATGAATGATGAATCAGGAATGATGAATGATGAATCAGAAATGATGAATCAGGAATGATGAATGATGAATCAGGAATGATGAATGATGAATCAGGAATGATGATTCAGGAATGATGAATCAGGAATCAGGAATGATGAATCAGGAATCAGGAATCAGGAATGATGAATCAGGAATGATGAATGTTGAATCAGGAATCAGGAATGATGAATCAGGAATAAGGAATGATGAATCAGGAATGATGAATGATGAATCAGGAATGATGAATGATGAATCAGGAATGATGAATCAGGAATGATGAATCAGGAATCAGGAATGATGAATCAGGAATCAGGAATGATGAATCAGGAATCAGGAATGATGAATCAGGAATGATGAATGATGAATCAGGAATGATGAATCAGGAATGAGGAATGATGAATCAGGAATGAGGAGTGATCAATCAGGAATCAGGAATGATGAATCAGGAATGAGGAATGATGAATCAGGAATGAGGAATGATCAATCAGGAATGATGAATGATGAATTAGGAATCAGGAATGATGAATCAGGAATCAGGAATGATGAATCAGGAATGATGAATGATGAATTAGGAATCAGGAATGATGAATCAGGAATCAGGAATGATGAATCAGGAATGATGAATCAGGAATCAGGAATGATGAATCAGGAATCAGGAATGATGAATCAGGAATGATGATTGATGTATCAGGAATCAGGAATGATGAATCAGGAAAGAGGAATGATGAATCAGGAATCAGGAATGGTGAATCATGAATCAGGAATGATGAATCAGGAATCAGGAATGATGAATCAGGAATCAGGAATGATGAATCAGGAATCATGAATGATGAATCAGGAATCAGGAATGATGAATCATGAATCAGGAATCAGGAATGATGAGTCAGGAATGATGAATGATGAATCAGGAATGATGAATGATGAATCAGGAATGATGAATCAGGAATCTGGAATGATGAATCAGGAATGATGAATGATGAATCAGGAATGATGAATCAGGAATGATGAATCAGGAATCAGGAATCAGGAATGATGAATCAGGAATCAGGAATCAGGAATCAGGAATGATGAATCAGGAATGATGAATGACGAATCAGGAATGATGAATGATGATTCAGGAATGATGAATGATGAATCAGGAATCAGGAATGATGAATCAGGAATGATGAATGTTGAATCAGGAATCAGGAATGATGAATCAGGAATAAGGAATGATGAATCAGGAATGATGAATGATGAATCAGGAATGATGAATCAGGAATGATGAATCAGGAATCAGGTATCATGAATGATGAATCAGGAATCAGGAATGATGAATCAGGAATCAGGAATCAGGAATGATGAATCAGGAATCAGGAATAATGAATCAGGAATGATGAATGATGAATCAGAAATCAGGAATGATGAATCAGGAATCAGGAATGATGAATCAGGAATCAGGAATGATGAATCAGGCATGATGAATCATGAATCAGGAATCAGGAATGATGAATCAGGAATCAGGAATGATGAATCAGGAATCAGAAATGATGAATCAGGAATCATGAATGATGAATCAGGAATCAGGAATGATGAATCATGAATCAGGAATCAGGAATGATGAGTCAGGAATGATGAATGATGAATCAGGAATGATGAATGATGAATCAGGAATGATGAATCAGGAATCTGGAATGATGAATCAGGAATGATGAATGATGAATCAGGAATGATGAATCAGGAATGATGAATCAGGAATCAGGAATCAGGAATGATGAATCAGGAATCAGGAATCAGGAATCAGGAATGATGAATCAGGAATGATGAATGACGAATCAGGAATGATGAATGATGATTCAGGAATGATGAATGATGAATCAGGAATCAGGAATGATGAATCAGGAATGATGAATGTTGAATCAGGAATCAGGAATGATGAATCAGGAATAAGGAATGATGAATCAGGAATGATGAATGATGAATCAGGAATGATGAATCAGGAATGATGAATCAGGAATCAGGTATCATGAATGATGAATCAGGAATCAGGAATGATGAATCAGGAATCAGGAATCAGGAATGATGAATCAGGAATCAGGAATAATGAATCAGGAATGATGAATGATGAATCAGAAATCAGGAATGATGAATCAGGAATCAGGAATGATGAATCAGGAATCAGGAATGATGAATCAGGCATGATGAATCAGGAATCAGGAATCAGGAATGATGAATCAGGAATCAGGAATGATGAATCAGGAATCAGGAATGATGAATCAGGAATGAGGAATGATCAATCAGGAATGATGAATGATGAATCAGGAATCAGCAATGATGAATCAGGATTCAGGAATGATGAATCAGGAATGATGAATGATGAATCAGGAATAAGGAATGATGAATCAGGAATCAGGAATGATGAATCAGGAATCAGGAATGATGAATCAGGAATGATGAATGATGAATCAGGAATGATGAATCAGGAATGATGAATCAGGAATGATGAATCAGGTATCTTGAATCAGGAATCAGGAATGATGAATCAGGAATCAGGAATGATGAATCAGGAATGATGAATGATGTATCAGGAATCAGGAATGATGAATCAGGAAAGAGGAATGATGAATCAGGAATCAGGAATGGTGAATCATGAATCAGGAATGATGAATCAGGAATCAGGAATGATGAATCAGGAATCAGGAATGATGAATCAGGAATCATGAATGATGAATCAGGAATCAGGAATGATGAATCAGGAATGATGAATGATGAATCAGGAATGATGAATCAGGAATCAGGAATGATGAATCAGGAATCAGGAATGATGAATCAGGAATCAGGAATGATGAATCAGGAATGAGGAATCATCAATCAGGAATGGTGAATGATGAATCAGGAATCAGCAATGATGAATCAGCATTCAGGAATGATGAATCAGGAATGATGAATGATGAATCAGGAATAAGGAATGATGAATCAGGAATCAGGAATGATGAATCAGGAATCAGGAATGATGAATCAGGAATGATGAATGATGAATCAGGAATGATGAATCAGGAATGATGAATCAGGAATGATGAATCAGGTATCATGAATCAGGAATCAGGAATGATGAATCAGGAATCAGGAATGATGAATCAGGAATGATGAATGATGTATCAGGAATCAGGAATGATGAATCAGGAAAGAGGAATGATGAATCAGGAATCAGGAATGGTGAATCATGAATCAGGAATGATGAATCAGGAATCAGGAATGATGAATCAGGAATCAGGAATGATGAATCAGGAATCATGAATGATGAATCAGGAATCAGGAATCAGGAATGATGAGTCAGGAATGATGAATGATGAATCAGGAATGATGAATGATGAATCAGAAATGATGAATCAGGAATGATGAATGATGAATCAGGAATGATGAATGATGAATCAGGAATGATGATTCAGGAATGATGAATCAGGAATCAGGAATGATGAATCAGGAATCAGGAATCAGGAATGATGAATCAGGAATGATGAATGTTGAATCAGGAATCAGGAATGATGAATCAGGAATAAGGAATGATGAATCAGGAATGATGAATGATGAATCAGGAATGATGAATGATGAATCAGGAATGATGAATCAGGAATGATGAATCAGGAATCAGGAATGATGAATCAGGAATCAGGAATGATGAATCAGGAATCAGGAATGATGAATCAGGAATGATGAATGATGAATCAGGAATGATGAATCAGGAATGAGGAATGATGAATCAGGAATGAGGAGTGATCAATCAGGAATCAGGAATGATGAATCAGGAATGAGGAATGATGAATCAGGAATGAGGAATGATCAATCAGGAATGATGAATGATGAATTAGGAATCAGGAATGATGAATCAGGAATCAGGAATGATGAATCAGGAATGATGAATGATGAATTAGGAATCAGGAATGATGAATCAGGAATCAGGAATGATGAATCAGGAATGATGAATCAGGAATCAGGAATGATGAATCAGGAATCAGGAATGATGAATCAGGAATGATGATTGATGTATCAGGAATCAGGAATGATGAATCAGGAAAGAGGAATGATGAATCAGGAATCAGGAATGGTGAATCATGAATCAGGAATGATGAATCAGGAATCAGGAATGATGAATCAGGAATCAGGAATGATGAATCAGGAATCATGAATGATGAATCAGGAATCAGGAATGATGAATCATGAATCAGGAATCAGGAATGATGAGTCAGGAATGATGAATGATGAATCAGGAATGATGAATGATGAATCAGGAATGATGAATCAGGAATCTGGAATGATGAATCAGGAATGATGAATGATGAATCAGGAATGATGAATCAGGAATGATGAATCAGGAATCAGGAATCAGGAATGATGAATCAGGAATCAGGAATCAGGAATCAGGAATGATGAATCAGGAATGATGAATGACGAATCAGGAATGATGAATGATGATTCAGGAATGATGAATGATGAATCAGGAATCAGGAATGATGAATCAGGAATGATGAATGTTGAATCAGGAATCAGGAATGATGAATCAGGAATAAGGAATGATGAATCAGGAATGATGAATGATGAATCAGGAATGATGAATCAGGAATGATGAATCAGGAATCAGGTATCATGAATGATGAATCAGGAATCAGGAATGATGAATCAGGAATCAGGAATCAGGAATGATGAATCAGGAATCAGGAATAATGAATCAGGAATGATGAATGATGAATCAGAAATCAGGAATGATGAATCAGGAATCAGGAATGATGAATCAGGAATCAGGAATGATGAATCAGGCATGATGAATCATGAATCAGGAATCAGGAATGATGAATCAGGAATCAGGAATGATGAATCAGGAATCAGGAATGATGAATCAGGAATCAGGAATGATGAATCAGGAATGATGAATGATGTATCAGGAATCAGGAATGATGAATCAGGAATCAGGAATGATGAATCAGGAATCAGGAATGATGAATCAGGAATGATGAATCAGGAATCAGGAATGATGAATCAGGAATCAGGAATGATGAATCAGGAATCAGGAATGATGAATCAGGAATCAGGAATGATGAATCAGGAATGATGAATGATGAATCAGGAATGATGAATCAGGAATGAGGAATGATGAATCAGGAATGAGGAGTGATCAATCAGGAATCAGGAATAATGAATCAGGAATGAGGAATGATGAATCAGGAATGAGGAATGATCAATCAGGAATGATGAATGATGAATTAGGAATCAGGAATGATGAATCAGGAATCAGGAATGATGAATCAGGAATGATGAATCAGGAATCAGGAATAATGAATCAGGAATCAGGAATGATGAATCAGGAATGATGAATGATGTATCAGGAATCAGGAATGATGAATCAGGAAAGAGGAATGATGAATCAGGAATCAGGAATGGTGAATCATGAATCAGGAATGATGAATCAGGAATCAGGAATGATGAATCAGGAATCAGGAATGATGAATCAGGAATCATGAATGATGAATCAGGAACCAGGAATGATGAATCATGAATCAGGAATCAGGAATGATGAGTCAGGAATGATGAATGATGAATCAGGAATGATGTATGATGAATCAGGAATGATGAATCAGGAATCTGGAATGATGAATCAGGAATGATGAATGATGAATCAGGAATGATGAATCAGGAATGAGGAATCAGGAATCACGAATCAGGAATGATGAATCAGGAATCAGGAATCAGGAATCAGGAATCACGAATCAGGAATGATGAATCAGGAATCAGGAATCAGGAATCAGGAATGATGAATCAGGAATCAGGAATGATGAATCAGGAATGATGAATCAGGAATGAGGAATGATGAATCAGGAATGAGGAGTGATCAATCAGGAATCAGGAATGATGAATCAGGAATGAGGAATGATGAATCAGGAATGAGGAATGATCAATCAGGAATGATGAATGATGAATTAGGAATCAGGAATGATGAATCAGGAATCAGGAATGATGAATCAGGAATGATGAATCAGGAATCAGGAATGATGAATCAGGAATCAGGAATGATGAATCAGGAATGATGATTGATGTATCAGGAATCAGGAATGATGAATCAGGAAAGAGGAATGATGAATCAGGAATCAGGAATGGTGAATCATGAATCAGGAATGATGAATCAGGAATCAGGAATGATGAATCAGGAATCAGGAATGATGAATCAGGAATCATGAATGATGAATCAGGAATCAGGAATGATGAATCATGAATCAGGAATCAGGAATGATGAGTCAGGAATGATGAATGATGAATCAGGAATGATGAATGATGAATCAGGAATGATGAATCAGGAATCTGGAATGATGAATCAGGAATGATGAATGATGAATCAGGAATGATGAATCAGGAATGATGAATCAGGAATCAGGAATCAGGAATGATGAATCAGGAATCAGGAATCAGGAATCAGGAATGATGAATCAGGAATGATGAATGACGAATCAGGAATGATGAATGATGATTCAGGAATGATGAATGATGAATCAGGAATCAGGAATGATGAATCAGGAATGATGAATGTTGAATCAGGAATCAGGAATGATGAATCAGGAATAAGGAATGATGAATCAGGAATGATGAATGATGAATCAGGAATGATGAATCAGGAATGATGAATCAGGAATCAGGTATCATGAATGATGAATCAGGAATCAGGAATGATGAATCAGGAATCAGGAATCAGGAATGATGAATCAGGAATCAGGAATAATGAATCAGGAATGATGAATGATGAATCAGAAATCAGGAATGATGAATCAGGAATCAGGAATGATGAATCAGGAATCAGGAATGATGAATCAGGCATGATGAATCATGAATCAGGAATCAGGAATGATGAATCAGGAATCAGGAATGATGAATCAGGAATCAGGAATGATGAATCAGGAATGAGGAATGATGAATCAGGAATGATGAATGATGAATCAGGAATCAGCAATGATGAATCAGGATTCAGGAATGATGAATCAGGAATGATGAATGATGAATCAGGAATAAGGAATGATGAATCAGGAATCAGGAATGATGAATCAGGAATCAGGAATGATGAATCAGGAATGAGGAATGATGAATCAGGAATGATGAATCAGGAATGATGAATCAGGAATGATGAATCAGGTATCTTGAATCAGGAATCAGGAATGATGAATCAGGAATCAGGAATGATGAATCAGGAATGATGAATGATGTATCAGGAATCAGGAATGATGAATCAGGAATGATGAATCAGGAATCAGGAATCAGGATTGATGTATCAGGAATGATGAATGATGAATCAGGAATCAGGAATCAGGAATCAGGAATCAGGAATCAGGAATCAGGAATCAGGAATTAGGAATCAGGAATGATGAATCAGGAATCAGTAATGATGAATCAGGAATGATGAATCAGGAATGATGAATGACGAATCAGGAATGATGAATGATGACTCAGGAATCAGGAATGATGAATCACGAATGATGAATGATGAGTCAGGAATCAGGAATGATGAATCAGGAATGATGAATCAGGAATGATGAATCAGGAATGATGAATCAGGAATGATGAATCAGGAATCAGGAATGATGAATCAGGAATGATGAATGATGAATCAGGAATGATGATTGATGAATCAGGAATGATAAATCAGGAATCAGGAATGATGAATGATGAATCAGGAATCAGCAATGATGAATCAGGAATCAGGAATGATGAATGATGAATCAGGAATCCGGAATGATGAATCAGGAATAAAGAATAAAGAATCAGGAATGATGAATGATGAATCAGGAATGATGAATCAGGAATGATGAATCAGGAATCAGGAATCAGGAGTGATTAATCAGGAATCAGGAATGATGAATCAGGAATCAGGAATGATGATTCAGGAATGAGGAATGATCATTCAGGAATGAGGAATGATGAATCAGGAATGAGGAATGATGAATCAGGAATGAGGAATGATGAATCAGGAATGATGAATGATGAATCAGGAATCAGGAATGATGAATCAGGAATGATGAATGATGAATCAGGAATGATGAATCAGGAATCAGGAATGATGAATCAGGAATGATGAATGATGAATCAGGAATGATGAATGATGTATCAGAAATCAGGAATGATGAATCAGGAATGATGAATCAGGAATGATGAATGATGAATCAGGAATCAGGAATGATGAATCAGGAATGATGAATGATGAATCAGGAATGATGAATGATGTATCAGAAATCAGGAATGATGAATCAGGAATGATGAATCAGGAATGATGAATGATGAATCAGGAATCAGCAATGATGAATCAGGATTCAGGAATGATGAATCAGGAATGATGAATGATGAATCAGGAATCAGGAATGATGAATCAGGAATCAGGAATGATGAATCAGGAATCAGGAATGATGAATCAGGAATGATGAATCAGGAATCAGGAATGATGAATCAGGAATCAGGAATGATGAATCAGGAATCAGGAATGATGAATCAGGAATCAGGAATGTTGAATCAGGAATCAGGAATGATGAATCAGGAATAAGGAATGATGAATCAGGAATGATGAATGATGAATCAGGAATGATGAATCAGGAATGATGAATCAGGAATCAGGTATCATGAATGATGAATCAGGAATCAGGAATGATGAATCAGGAATCAGGAATCAGGAATGATGAATCAGGAATCAGGAATAATGAATCAGGAATGATGAATGATGAATCAGAAATCAGGAATGATGAATCAGGAATCAGGAATGATGAATCAGGAATCAGGAATGATGAATCAGGCATGATGAATCAGGAATCAGGAATCAGGAATGATGAATCAGGAATCAGGAATGATGAATCAGGAATCAGGAATGATGAATCAGGAATGAGGAATGATCAATCAGGAATGATGAATGATGAATCAGGAATCAGCAATGATGAATCAGGATTCAGGAATGATGAATCAGGAATGATGAATGATGAATCAGGAATAAGGAATGATGAATCAGGAATCAGGAATGATGAATCAGGAATCAGGAATGATGAATCAGGAATCAGGAATGATGAATCAGGAATGAGGAATGATCAATCAGGAATGATGAATGATGAATCAGGAATCAGCAATGATGAATCAGGATTCAGGAATGATGAATCAGGAATGATGAATGATGAATCAGGAATAAGGAATGATGAATCAGGAATCAGGAATGATGAATCAGGAATCAGGAATGATGAATCAGGAATGATGAATGATGAATCAGGAATGATGAATCAGGAATGATGAATCAGGAATGATGAATCAGGTATCTTGAATCAGGAATCAGGAATGATGAATCAGGAATCAGGAATGATGAATCAGGAATGATGAATGATGTATCAGGAATCAGGAATGATGAATCAGGAAAGAGGAATGATGAATCAGGAATCAGGAATGGTGAATCATGAATCAGGAATGATGAATCAGGAATCAGGAATGATGAATCAGGAATCAGGAATGATGAATCAGGAATCATGAATGATGAATCAGGAATCAGGAATGATGAATCAGGAATGATGAATGATGAATCAGGAATGATGAATCAGGCATGATGAATCAGGAATCAGGAATCAGGAATGATGAATCAGGAATCAGGAATGATGAATCAGGAATCAGGAATGATGAATCAGGAATGATGAATCATCAATCAGGAATGATGAATGATGAATCAGGAATCAGCAATGATGAATCAGGATTCAGGAATGATGAATCAGGAATGATGAATGATGAATCAGGAATAAGGAATGATGAATCAGGAATCAGGAATGATGAATCAGGAATCAGGAATGATGAATCAGGAATGATGAATGATGAATCAGGAATGATGAATCAGGAATGATGAATCAGGAATGATGAATCAGGTATCATGAATCAGGAATCAGGAATGATGAATCAGGAATCAGGAATGATGAATCAGGAATGATGAATGATGAATCAGGAATGATGAATCAGGAATGATGAATCAGGAATGATGAATCAGGTATCTTGAATCAGGAATCAGGAATGATGAATCAGGAATCAGGAATGATGAATCAGGAATGATGAATGATGTATCAGGAATCAGGAATGATGAATCAGGAATGATGAATCAGGAATCAGGAATCAGGATTGATGTATCAGGAATGATGAATGATGAATCAGGAATCAGGAATCAGGAATCAGGAATCAGGAATCAGGAATCAGGAATCAGGAATCAGGAATCAGGAATGATGAATCAGGAATCAGTAATGATGAATCAGGAATGATGAATCAGGAATGATGAATGACGAATCAGGAATGATGAATGATGACTCAGGAATCAGGAATGATGAATCACGAATGATGAATGATGACTCAGGAATCAGGAATGATGAATCAGAATGATGAATCAGGAATGATGAATCAGGAATGATGAATCAGGAATGATGAATCAGGAATCAGGAATGATGAATCAGGAATGATGAATGATGAATCAGGAATGATGATTGATGAATCAGGAATGATAAATCAGGAATCAGGAATGATGAATGATGAATCAGGAATCAGCAATGATGAATCAGGAATCAGGAATGATGAATGATGAATCAGGAATCCGGAATGATGAATCAGGAATAAAGAATAAAGAATCAGGAATGATGAATGATGAATCAGGAATGATGAATCAGGAATGATGAATCAGGAATCAGGAATCAGGAGTGATTAATCAGGAATCAGGAATGATGAATCAGGAATCAGGAATGATGATTCAGGAATGAGGAATGATCTTTCAGGAATGAGGAATGATGAATCAGGAATGAGGAATGATGAATCAGGAATGAGGAATGATGAATCAGGAATGATGAATGATGAATCAGGAATCAGGAATGATGAATCAGGAATGATGAATGATGAATCAGGAATGATGAATCAGGAATCAGGAATGATGAATCAGGAATGATGAATGATGAATCAGGAATGATGAATGATGTATCAGAAATCAGGAATGATGAATCAGGAATAAGGAATGATGAATCAGGAATGATGAATGATGAATCAGGAATGATGAATCAGGAATGATGAATCAGGAATCAGGTATCATGAATGATGAATCAGGAATCAGGAATGATGAATCAGGAATCAGGAATCAGGAATGATGAATCAGGAATCAGGAATAATGAATCAGGAATGATGAATGATGAATCAGAAATCAGGAATGATGAATCAGGAATCAGGAATGATGAATCAGGAATCAGGAATGATGAATCAGGCATGATGAATCAGGAATCAGGAATCAGGAATGATGAATCAGGAATCAGGAATGATGAATCAGGAATCAGGAATGATGAATCAGGAATGAGGAATGATCAATCAGGAATGATGAATGATGAATCAGGAATCAGCAATGATGAATCAGGATTCAGGAATGATGAATCAGGAATGATGAATGATGAATCAGGAATAAGGAATGATGAATCAGGAATCAGGAATGATGAATCAGGAATCAGGAATGATGAATCAGGAATGATGAATGATGAATCAGGAATGATGAATCAGGAATGATGAATCAGGAATGATGAATCAGGTATCTTGAATCAGGAATCAGGAATGATGAATCAGGAATCAGGAATGATGAATCAGGAATGATGAATGATGTATCAGGAATCAGGAATGATGAATCAGGAAAGAGGAATGATGAATCAGGAATCAGGAATGGTGAATCATGAATCAGGAATGATGAATCAGGAATCAGGAATGATGAATCAGGAATCAGGAATGATGAATCAGGAATCATGAATGATGAATCAGGAATCAGGAATGATGAATCAGGAATGATGAATGATGAATCAGGAATGATGAATCAGGCATGATGAATCAGGAATCAGGAATCAGGAATGATGAATCAGGAATCAGGAATGATGAATCAGGAATCAGGAATGATGAATCAGGAATGAGGAATCATCAATCAGGAATGATGAATGATGAATCAGGAATCAGCAATGATGAATCAGGATTCAGGAATGATGAATCAGGAATGATGAATGATGAATCAGGAATAAGGAATGATGAATCAGGAATCAGGAATGATGAATCAGGAATCAGGAATGATGAATCAGGAATGATGAATGATGAATCAGGAATGATGAATCAGGAATGATGAATCAGGAATGATGAATCAGGTATCATGAATCAGGAATCAGGAATGATGAATCAGGAATCAGGAATGATGAATCAGGAATGATGAATGATGTATCAGGAATCAGGAATGATGAATCAGGAAAGAGGAATGATGAATCAGGAATCAGGAATGGTGAATCATGAATCAGGAATGATGAATCAGGAATCAGGAATGATGAATCAGGAATCAGGAATGATGAATCAGGAATCATGAATGATGAATCAGGAATCAGGAATGATGAATCAGGAATCAGGAATCAGGAATGATGAGTCAGGAATGATGAATGATGAATCAGGAATGATGAATGATGAATCAGAAATGATGAATCAGGAATGATGAATGATGAATCAGGAATGATGAATGATGAATCAGGAATGATGATTCAGGAATGATGAATCAGGAATCAGGAATGATGAATCAGGAATCAGGAATCAGGAATGATGAATCAGGAATGATGAATGTTGAATCAGGAATCAGGAATGATGAATCAGGAATAAGGAATGATGAATCAGGAATGATGAATGATGAATCAGGAATGATGAATGATGAATCAGGAATGATGAATCAGGAATGATGAATCAGGTATCAGGAATGATGAATCAGGAATCAGGAATGATGAATCAGGAATCAGGAATGATGAATCAGGAATGATGAATGATGAATCAGGAATGATGAATCAGGAATGAGGAATGATGAATCAGGAATGAGGAGTGATCAATCAGGAATCAGGAATGATGAATCAGGAATGAGGAATGATGAATCAGGAATGAGGAATGATCAATCAGGAATGATGAATGATGAATTAGGAATCAGGAATGATGAATCAGGAATCAGGAATGATGAATCAGGAATGATGAATGATGAATTAGGAATCAGGAATGATGAATCAGGAATCAGGAATGATGAATCAGGAATGATGAATCAGGAATCAGGAATGATGAATCAGGAATCAGGAATGATGAATCAGGAATGATGATTGATGTATCAGGAATCAGGAATGATGAATCAGGAAAGAGGAATGATGAATCAGGAATCAGGAATGGTGAATCATGAATCAGGAATGATGAATCAGGAATCAGGAATGATGAATCAGGAATCAGGAATGATGAATCAGGAATCATGAATGATGAATCAGGAATCAGGAATGATGAATCATGAATCAGGAATCAGGAATGATGAGTCAGGAATGATGAATGATGAATCAGGAATGATGAATGATGAATCAGGAATGATGAATCAGGAATCTGGAATGATGAATCAGGAATGATGAATGATGAATCAGGAATGATGAATCAGGAATGATGAATCAGGAATCAGGAATCAGGAATGATGAATCAGGAATCAGGAATCAGGAATCAGGAATGATGAATCAGGAATGATGAATGACGAATCAGGAATGATGAATGATGATTCAGGAATGATGAATGATGAATCAGGAATCAGGAATGATGAATCAGGAATGATGAATGTTGAATCAGGAATCAGGAATGATGAATCAGGAATAAGGAATGATGAATCAGGAATGATGAATGATGAATCAGGAATGATGAATCAGGAATGATGAATCAGGAATCAGGTATCATGAATGATGAATCAGGAATCAGGAATGATGAATCAGGAATCAGGAATCAGGAATGATGAATCAGGAATCAGGAATAATGAATCAGGAATGATGAATGATGAATCAGAAATCAGGAATGATGAATCAGGAATCAGGAATGATGAATCAGGAATCAGGAATGATGAATCAGGCATGATGAATCATGAATCAGGAATCAGGAATGATGAATCAGGAATCAGGAATGATGAATCAGGAATCAGGAATGATGAATCAGGAATGAGGAATGATCAATCAGGAATGATGAATGATGAATCAGGAATCAGCAATGATGAATCAGGATTCAGGAATGATGAATCAGGAATGATGAATGATGAATCAGGAATAAGGAATGATGAATCAGGAATCAGGAATGATGAATCAGGAATCAGGAATGATGAATCAGGAATGATGAATGATGAATCAGGAATGATGAATCAGGAATGATGAATCAGGAATGATGAATCAGGTATCTTGAATCAGGAATCAGGAATGATGAATCAGGAATCAGGAATGATGAATCAGGAATGATGAATGATGTATCAGGAATCAGGAATGATGAATCAGGAATGATGAATCAGGAATCAGGAATCAGGATTGATGTATCAGGAATGATGAATGATGAATCAGGAATCAGGAATCAGGAATCAGGAATCAGGAATCAGGAATCAGGAATCAGGAATCAGGAATCAGGAATGATGAATCAGGAATCAGGAATGATGAATCAGGAATGATGAATCAGGAATGATGAATGACGAATCAGGAATGATGAATGATGACTCAGGAATCACGAATGATGAATCACGAATGATGAATGATGAGTCAGGAATCAGGAATGATCAATCAGGAATGATGAATGATGAATTAGGAATCAGGAATGATGAATCAGGAATCAGGAATGATGAATCAGGAATGATGAATCAGGAATCAGGAATGATGAATCAGGAATCAGGAATGATGAATCAGGAATGATGAATGATGTATCAGGAATCAGGAATGATGAATCAGGAATCAGGAATGATGAATCAGAAATCAGGAATGATGAATCAGGAATGATGAATCAGGAATCAGGAATGATGAATCAGGAATCAGGAATGATGAATCAGGAATCAGGAATGATGAATCAGGAATGATGAATGATGAATCAGGAATGATGAATCAGGAATGAGGAATGATGAATCAGGAATGAGGAGTGATCAATCAGGAATCAGGAATAATGAATCAGGAATGAGGAATGATGAATCAGGAATGAGGAATGATCAATCAGGAATGATGAATGATGAATTAGGAATCAGGAATGATGAATCAGGAATCAGGAATGATGAATCAGGAATGATGAATCAGGAATCAGGAATAATGAATCAGGAATCAGGAATGATGAATCAGGAATGATGAATGATGTATCAGGAATCAGGAATGATGAATCAGGAAAGAGGAATGATGAATCAGGAATCAGGAATGGTGAATCATGAATCAGGAATGATGAATCAGGAATCAGGAATGATGAATCAGGAATCAGGAATGATGAATCAGGAATCATGAATGATGAATCAGGAACCAGGAATGATGAATCATGAATCAGGAATCAGGAATGATGAGTCAGGAATGATGAATGATGAATCAGGAATGATGTATGATGAATCAGGAATGATGAATCAGGAATCTGGAATGATGAATCAGGAATGATGAATGATGAATCAGGAATGATGAATCAGGAATGATGAATCAGGAATCACGAATCAGGAATGATGAATCAGGAATCAGGAATCAGGAATCAGGAATGATGAATCAGGAATCAGGAATGATGAATCAGGAATGATGAATCAGGAATGAGGAATGATGAATCAGGAATGAGGAGTGATCAATCAGGAATCAGGAATGATGAATCAGGAATGAGGAATGATGAATCAGGAATGAGGAATGATCAATCAGGAATGATGAATGATGAATTAGGAATCAGGAATGATGAATCAGGAATCAGGAATGATGAATCAGGAATGATGAATCAGGAATCAGGAATGATGAATCAGGAATCAGGAATGATGAATCAGGAATGATGATTGATGTATCAGGAATCAGGAATGATGAATCAGGAAAGAGGAATGATGAATCAGGAATCAGGAATGGTGAATCATGAATCAGGAATGATGAATCAGGAATCAGGAATGATGAATCAGGAATCAGGAATGATGAATCAGGAATCATGAATGATGAATCAGGAATCAGGAATGATGAATCATGAATCAGGAATCAGGAATGATGAGTCAGGAATGATGAATGATGAATCAGGAATGATGAATGATGAATCAGGAATGATGAATCAGGAATCTGGAATGATGAATCAGGAATGATGAATGATGAATCAGGAATGATGAATCAGGAATGATGAATCAGGAATCAGGAATCAGGAATGATGAATCAGGAATCAGGAATCAGGAATCAGGAATGATGAATCAGGAATGATGAATGACGAATCAGGAATGATGAATGATGATTCAGGAATGATGAATGATGAATCAGGAATCAGGAATGATGAATCAGGAATGATGAATGTTGAATCAGGAATCAGGAATGATGAATCAGGAATAAGGAATGATGAATCAGGAATGATGAATGATGAATCAGGAATGATGAATCAGGAATGATGAATCAGGAATCAGGTATCATGAATGATGAATCAGGAATCAGGAATGATGAATCAGGAATCAGGAATCAGGAATGATGAATCAGGAATCAGGAATAATGAATCAGGAATGATGAATGATGAATCAGAAATCAGGAATGATGAATCAGGAATCAGGAATGATGAATCAGGAATCAGGAATGATGAATCAGGCATGATGAATCATGAATCAGGAATCAGGAATGATGAATCAGGAATCAGGAATGATGAATCAGGAATCAGGAATGATGAATCAGGAATGAGGAATGATCAATCAGGAATGATGAATGATGAATCAGGAATCAGCAATGATGAATCAGGATTCAGGAATGATGAATCAGGAATGATGAATGATGAATCAGGAATAAGGAATGATGAATCAGGAATCAGGAATGATGAATCAGGAATCATGAATGATGAATCAGGAATCAGGAATGATGAATCAGGAATCAGGAATGATGAGTCAGGAATGATGAATGATGAATCAGGAATGATGAATGATGAATCAGGAATGATGAATCAGGAATCTGGAATGATGAATCAGGAATGATGAATGATGAATCAGGAATGATGAATCAGGAATGATGAATCAGGAATCAGGAATCAGGAATGATGAATCAGGAATCAGGAATCAGGAATCAGGAATGATGAATCAGGAATAATGAATGACGAATCAGGAATGATGAATGATGATTCAGGAATGATGAATGATGAATCAGGAATCAGGAATGATGAATCAGGAATGATGAATGTTGAATCAGGAATCAGGAATGATGAATCAGGAATAAGGAATGATGAATCAGGAATGATGAATGATGAATCAGGAATGATGAATCAGGAATGATGAATCAGGAATCAGGTATCATGAATGATGAATCAGGAATCAGGAATGATGAATCAGGAATCAGGAATCAGGAATGATGAATCAGGAATCAGGAATAATGAATCAGGAATGATGAATGATGAATCAGAAATCAGGAATGATGAATCAGGAATCAGGAATGATGAATCAGGAATCAGGAATGATGAATCAGGCATGATGAATCATGAATCAGGAATCAGGAATGATGAATCAGGAATCAGGAATGATGAATCAGGAATCAGGAATGATGAATCAGGAATGAGGAATGATCAATCAGGAATGATGAATGATGAATCAGGAATCAGCAATGATGAATCAGGATTCAGGAATGATGAATCAGGAATGATGAATGATGAATCAGGAATAAGGAATGATGAATCAGGAATCAGGAATGATGAATCAGGAATCAGGAATGATGAATCAGGAATGATGAATGATGAATCAGGAATGATGAATCAGGAATGATGAATCAGGAATGATGAATCAGGTATCTTGAATCAGGAATCAGGAATGATGAATCAGGAATCAGGAATGATGAATCAGGAATGATGAATGATGTATCAGGAATCAGGAATGATGAATCAGGAATGATGAATCAGGAATCAGGAATCAGGAATCAGGAATCAGGAATCAGGAATCAGGAATCAGGAATCAGGAATCAGGAATCAGGAATCAGGAATCAGGAATCAGGAATGATGAATCAGGAATCAGGAATGATGAATCAGGAATGATGAATCAGGAATGATGAATGACGAATCAGGAATGATGAATGATGACTCAGGAATCAGGAATGATGAATCAGGAATGATGAATGATGTATCAGGAATCAGGAATGATGAATCAGGAATCAGGAATGATGAATCAGGAATCAGGAATGATGAATCAGGAATGATGAATCAGGAATCAGAAATGATGAATCAGGAATCAGGAATGATGAATCAGGAATCAGGAATGATGAATCAGGAATCAGGAATGATGAATCAGGAATGATGAATGATGAATCAGGAATGATGAATCAGGAATGAGGATTGATGAATCAGGAATGAGGAGTGATCAATCAGGAATCAGGAATAATGAATCAGGAATGAGGAATGATGAATCAGGAATGAGGAATGATCAATCAGGAATGATGAATGATGAATTAGGAATCAGGAATGATGAATCAGGAATCAGGAATGATGAATCAGGAATGATGAATCAGGAATCAGGAATGATGAATCAGGAATCAGGAATGATGAATCAGGAATGATGAATGATGTATCAGGAATCAGGAATGATGAATCAGGAAAGAGGAATGATGAATCAGGAATCAGGAATGGTGAATCATGAATCAGGAATGATGAATCAGGAATCAGGAATGATGAATCAGGAATCAGGAATGATGAATCAGGAATCATGAATGATGAATCAGGAACCAGGAATGATGAATCATGAATCAGGAATCAGGAATGATGAGTCAGGAATGATGAATGATGAATCAGGAATGATGTATGATGAATCAGGAATGATGAATCAGGAATCTGGAATGATGAATCAGGAATGATGAATGATGAATCAGGAATGATGAATCAGGAATGATGAATCAGGAATCACGAATCAGGAATGATGAATCAGGAATCAGGAATCAGGAATCAGGAATGATGAATCAGGAATCAGGAATGATGAATCAGGAATGATGAATCAGGAATGAGGAATGATGAATCAGGAATGAGGAGTGATCAATCAGGAATCAGGAATGATGAATCAGGAATGAGGAATGATGAATCAGGAATGAGGAATGATCAATCAGGAATGATGAATGATGAATTAGGAATCAGGAATGATGAATCAGGAATCAGGAATGATGAATCAGGAATGATGAATCAGGAATCAGGAATGATGAATCAGGAATCAGGAATGATGAATCAGGAATGATGATTGATGTATCAGGAATCAGGAATGATGAATCAGGAAAGAGGAATGATGAATCAGGAATCAGGAATGGTGAATCATGAATCAGGAATGATGAATCAGGAATCAGGAATGATGAATCAGGAATCAGGAATGATGAATCAGGAATCATGAATGATGAATCAGGAATCAGGAATGATGAATCATGAATCAGGAATCAGGAATGATGAGTCAGGAATGATGAATGATGAATCAGGAATGATGAATGATGAATCAGGAATGATGAATCAGGAATCTGGAATGATGAATCAGGAATGATGAATGATGAATCAGGAATGATGAATCAGGAATGATGAATCAGGAATCAGGAATGATGAATCAGGAATCAGGAATCAGGAATCAGGAATGATGAATCAGGAATGATGAATGACGAATCAGGAATGATGAATGATGATTCAGGAATGATGAATGATGAATCAGGAATCAGGAATGATGAATCAGGAATGATGAATGTTGAATCAGGAATCAGGAATGATGAATCAGGAATAAGGAATGATGAATCAGGAATGATGAATGATGAATCAGGAATGATGAATCAGGAATGATGAATCAGGAATCAGGTATCATGAATGATGAATCAGGAATCAGGAATGATGAATCAGGAATCAGGAATCAGGAATGATGAATCAGGAATCAGGAATAATGAATCAGGAATGATGAATGATGAATCAGAAATCAGGAATGATGAATCAGGAATCAGGAATGATGAATCAGGAATCAGGAATGATGAATCAGGCATGATGAATCATGAATCAGGAATCAGCAATGATGAATCAGGAATCAGGAATGATGAATCAGGAATCAGGAATGATGAATCAGGAATGAGGAATGATCAATCAGGAATGATGAATGATGAATCAGGAATCAGCAATGATGAATCAGGATTCAGGAATGATGAATCAGGAATGATGAATGATGAATCAGGAATAAGGAATGATGAATCAGGAATCAGGAATGATGAATCAGGAATCAGGAATGATGAATCAGGAATGATGAATGATGAATCAGGAATGATGAATCAGGAATGATGAATCAGGAATGATGAATCAGGTATCTTGAATCAGGAATCAGGAATGATGAATCAGGAATCAGGAATGATGAATCAGGAATGATGAATGATATATCAGGAATCAGGAATGATGAATCAGGAATGATGAATCAGGAATCAGGAATCAGGATTGATGTATCAGGAATGATGAATGATGAATCAGGAATGATGAATCAGGAATGATGAATGATATATCAGGAATCAGGAATGATGAATCAGGAATGATGAATCAGGAATCAGGAATCAGGATTGATGTATCAGGAATGATGAATGATGAATCAGGAATCAGGAATCAGGAATCAGGAATCAGGAATCAGGAATCAGGAATCAGGAATCAGGAATCAGGAATCAGGAATGATGAATCAGGAATCAGTAATGATGAATCAGGAATGATGAATCAGGAATGATGAATGACGAATCAGGAATGATGAATGATGACTCAGGAATCAGGAATGATGAATCACGAATGATGAATGATGAGTCAGGAATCAGGAATGATGAATCAGGAATGATGAATCA
>JAOWCC010000491.1:0-2500 GCA_030867875.1 Actinernus sp. WN-2022
TAAGCTAGAGGTGTCAGAAAAGTTACCACAGGGATAACTGGCTTGTGGCAGCCAAGCGTTCATAGCGACGTTGCTTTTTGATCCTTCGATGTCGGCTCTTCCTATCATTGCGAAGCAGAATTCGCCAAGTGTTGGATTGTTCACCCACTAATAGGGAACGTGAGCTGGGTTTAGACCGTCGTGAGACAGGTTAGTTTTACCCTACTGATGAAGTGTTGTTGCAATAGTAATTCTGCTCAGTACGAGAGGAACCGCAGATTCAGACAATTGGCATTTGCACTTGGCTGAAAAGCCAATGGTGCGAAGCTACCATCTGTTGGATTATGACTGAACGCCTCTAAGTCAGAATCCGTGCTAGAACGCAACGATAATTACCTCCAGAGAATCTTAGGCGAACAAGGATAGAGGTCGGGCTCGCCTGGCCTCCTGCGTCCCAAAGTGCCAAGAGGGGAAACAACTCTCAAGGCACTAACACATACAAAAGTTTAAAATTTCTGGAGATAAATCCTTTGCAGACGACTTAAATAAAGAACGGGGTATTGTAAGTTGTAGAGTAGCCTTGTTGCTACGATCTTCTGAGATTAAGCCTTTGTTCTACGATTTGTTAAACCTTTTTTTTTTCCGCCATCACACCCATGTCCACCAATACTTCCTGCTTTCTTTCATTTCTTTCTTTCTTTCTTTCATTTCTTTCTTTCTTTCTTTCTTCTTTCTTTCTTTCTAATTTTTTTTTATATCATGTACATGGACTAGAAAGCGTCAGTGCGTGCCCGCCCATTCCTCTAGGGAATCGTAGGAGCATTTATTGAATAAAGGTAAATGACTTATACGCCAGGGTTTCTGGATTTTCCTTTTTTTTTTTTTTTTTGCCTTATACACCAGGGTACACACCGTTTAAAAAAATAATAATAAAAAAATGATCAGGGTTGACCGATGTCCATTTTAAGTAAATGTTCTCAATGACGTCGCCACTATAGACGTTTTCACCTTTTTACAAAGTGCTCTTTCTCGTGGTAGGGCCCTCTACACTTTTTTCAATGCAAAAAGTGGGGGTTGGGGTTGAGGTTGGGTTTAGGGTTGGGGTTGGGTTAGGGTTTTGGTATAGGGTTGGGTTGAGGTTAGGGGTTGGGGTTGGGGTTGGGATTGGGGGTTGGCTAAGGATTTAGGTTAAATAAGGGTGTTTAGGGTTTAATAAGTTAGGGATAAGGGTTAGTTGTTATGGAATAGCGTTAGGCTAGAGTTAGCTAAGGGTTAAGGTTAAGTCAATTAAAATGAATTGGATTACTGTTACGCAGGGGTTAGGTGTTTTTCGGATTAGGTTAGGGAGAAGTGTCTTAGGGTTGGTTTACCCAACCCTAAGACACTTACCCCTAAGCGTAACCGAAAAATAACTAACGCTAACCGTAACACCTAACCCTAACCCCAACTCTAAGTGTACCCCAACCCTAGTTATTTAAGAATGAATACCATGTCAAGTAAGGCCTAACGTCGTATTGTCAAGTATTGGAGGTCGTATTGTAAAGTTTCAGGTCGTATTGTCAAACATGAGCATGCCCAACCCTAACCTCAACCTAACCTAACCTAACCTAACCACTTAACCTAAACCTAGACCCTAACCCAAACCACTTAACCCAAACCACTTAACCCCAACCACTTAACGCTAACCACTTAACAACTTAACCCTAACCACTTAACTACTTAACCCTAACCACTTAACCACTTAACTAGGTTATGGAAGCCATTTTTTTTTCAAATGTAAAAAAAAAAAAAATTGCGTAATCATCTCCGGAATAATGTGTGAATGGTAAACTAATCATTGTTACATATTTTTAGTAATAATATCTTCTAAAGAATAGCGATAGGGTTGCTTTTCGGGGTTAGGTTCTGGTTTAGGGGGTCTTTCGTGCCTTTTAACCGTGGTAACTCCGTTGCATGATTTTTAATTGGCAAATGGCAGTTACCAAAATGTTGCCGATGGTCTCCTTTATAATGTCTACCAATTTGAGTGAAATCGTTAGAAGGGATTTATATTTATGAATTTTATAGGTTTTGGGGTTACCGATGAAATTTTTACAAGGTAAAATAATAATAGTTTGGGTCATTTTTATCGCCTCTAATCGTGGGAGTGTGAGTGTCGAGAGAAGATGAGCGGTGAAGCGTGGCGATAGCAACATTAAAGTTACGTTGCAACAGAAAAGTGATTTTCACTGTAAGAACGTTGCAAGGAATTTAATGCGTTGCGTAACGGTTCAGCTTTAGCTGTCAAGCGTAGGTTTGTTGGGGTTGCACTCGAGACTGTCCTTTGGAAAGTCTTAAATCACAGCTGTGAGAGATGTTTTGAAGATCTTGCGAAGGATGGGGTAGTGCTTGTTCCGTGTTGTGGTGTTTTAAGGCCACGGATTGGAACTGCTTGCCGTATCTGGAGGGTTATCTAGCCAAAGTCGTGGGAAAGAGAAACGCATTGGCCGTGCACGTACGGAATCGCTCGATTCCCCTCGTG
>JAOWCC010000492.1:0-41528 GCA_030867875.1 Actinernus sp. WN-2022
CATTGCTGATTCCTGATTCATCATTCATCATTCCTGATTCCTGATTCATCATTCCTGATTCATCATTCATCATTCCTGATTCATCATTCATCATTCCTGATTCATCATTCCTTATTCCTGATTCATCATTCCTGATTCCTGATTCATCATTCCTGATTCCTGATTCATCATTCCTGATTCCTGATTCATCATTCCTGATTCATCATTCCTGATTCATCATTCATCATTCCTGATTCATCATTCCTGATTCATCATTCACCATTCCTGATTCCTGATTCGTCATTCCTCTTTCCTGATTCATCATTCCTGATTCCTGATACATCATTCATCATTCCTGATTCATCATTCCTGATTCCTGATTCATCATTCCTGATTCCTGATTCATCATTCATCATTCCTGATTCATCATTCCTCATTCCTGATTCATCATTCCTCATTCCTGATTGATCATTCCTCATTCCTGATTGATCATTCCTCATTCCTGATTCATCATTCCTGATTCTTGATTCATCATTCCTGATTCCTGATTAATCACTCCTGATTCCTGATTCCTGATTCATCATTCCTGATTCCTCATTCCTGATTCATCATTCATCATTCCTGATTCATCATTCCTGATTTCTGATTCATCATTGCTGATTCCTGATTCATCATTCATCATTCCTGATTCCTGATTCATCATTCATCATCCCTGATTCCTGATTCATCATTGCTGATTCATCATTCATCATTCCTGATTCATCATTCATCATTCCTGATTCATCATTGCTGATTCCTGATTCATCATTCATCATTCCTGATTCCTGATTCATCATTCCTGATTCATCATTCATCATTCCTGATTCATCATTGCTGATTCCTGATTAATCATTCATCATTCCTGATTCCTGATTCATCATTCCTGATTCATCATTCATCATTCCTGATTCATCATTCATCATTCCTGATTCATCATTCCTGATTCATCATTCCTTATTCCTGATTCATCATTCATCATTCCTGATTCATCATTCCTGATTCCTGATTCATCATTCCTGATTCCTGATTCCTGATTCATCATTCCTGATTCATCATTCCTGATTCATCATTCATCATTCCTGATTCATCATTCCTGATTCATGATTCATCATTCCTGATTCCTGATTCGTCATTCCTCTTTCCTGATTCATCATTCCTGATTCCTGATACATCATTCCTTATTCCTGATTCATCATTCATCATTCCTGATTCATCATTCCTGATTCCTGATTCATCATTCCTGATTCCTGATTCCTGATTCATCATTCCTGATTCATCATTCCTGATTCATCATTCATCATTCCTGATTCATCATTCCTGATTCATGATTCACCATTCCTGATTCCTGATTCGTCATTCCTCTTTCCTGATTCATCATTCCTGATTCCTGATACATCATTCATCATTCCTGATTCATCATTCCTGATTCCTGATTCATCATTCCTGATTCCTGATTAATCACTCCTGATTCCTGATTCCTGATTCATCATTCCTGATTCCTCATTCCTGATTCATCATTCATCATTCCTGATTCAGCATTCCTGATTTCTGATTCATCATTGCTGATTCCTGATTCATCATTCATCATTCCTGATTCCTGATTCATCATTCCTGATTCATCATTCATCATTCCTGATTCATCATTCATCATTCCTGATTCATCATTCATCATTCCTGATTCGTCATTCCTGATTCCTGATTCATCATTCCTGATTCCTGATTCCTGATTCATCATTCCTGATTCCTGATTCCTGATTCATCATTCCTGATTCATCATTCCTGATTCATCATTCATCATTCCTGATTCCTGATTCATCATTCCTGATTCATCATTCCTGATTCATCATTCATCATTCCTGATTCATCATTCCTGATTCCTGATTCCTGATTCATCATTCATCATTCCTGATTCCTGATTCATCATTCCTGATTCATCATTCATCATTCCTGATTCATCATTCCTGAATCATCATTACTGATTCCTGATTCATCATTCCTGATTCCTGATTCATCATTCCTGATTCATCATTCCTAATTCATCATTCCTGATTACTGCCTCATCATTCATCATTCCTGATTCATCATTCCTTATTCCTGATTCATCATTCCTGATTCTTGATTCCTGATTCATCATTCCTGATTCATCATTCCTGATTCATCATTCATCATTCATCATTCCTGATTCATCATTCCTGATTCCTGATTCATCATTCCTGATTCCTGATTCATCATTCATCATTCCTGATTCATCATTCCTCATTCCTGATTCATCATTCCTGATTCCTGATTGATCATTCCTCATTCCTGATTGATCATTCCTGATTCATCATTCCTGATTCTTGATTCATCATTCCTGATTGCTGATTAATAACTCCTGATTGCTGATTCCTGATTCATCATTCCTGATTCCTGATTCCTGATTCATCATTCATCATTCCTGATTCATCATTCCTGATTTCTGATTCATCATTGCTGATTCCTGATTCCTGATTCATCATTCCTGATTCATCATTCCTGATTCATCATTCGTCATTCCTGATTCATCATTCCTGATTCCTGATTCATCATTCATGATTCCTGATTCATCATTCCTGATTCCTGATTCATCATTCCTGATTCATGATTCACCATTCCTGATTCCTGATTCATCATTCCTCTTTCCTGATTCATCATTCCTGATTCCTGATTCATCATTCCTGATTCCTGATTCATCATTCCTCATTCCTGATTCATCAATCCTCATTCCTGATTCATCATTCCTGATTCCTGATTGATCATTCCTCTTTCCTGATTGATCATTCCTCATTCCTGATTCATCATTCGATTCCTGATTCATCATTCCTGATTCCTGATTCATCACTCCTGATTTCTGATTCCTGAGACCTGATTCATCATTGCTGATTCCTGATTCATCATTGCTGATTCCTGATTCATCATTCATCATTCCTTATTCCTGATTCATCATTCCTGATTCCTGATTCATCATTCCTGATTCATCATTCATCATTCCTGATTCATCATTGCTGATTCCTGATTCATCATTCATCATTCCTGATTCCTGATTCATCATTCCTGATTCATCATTCATCATTCCTGATTCATCATTCATCATTCCTGATTCATCATTCCTGATTCATCATTCCTTATTCCTGATTCATCATTCATCATTCCTGATTCATCATTCCTGATTCCTGATTCATCATTCCTGATTCCTGATTCCTGATTCATCATTCCTGATTCATCATTCATCATTCCTGATTCATCATTCCTGTTTCATGATTCACCATTCCTGATTCCTGATTCGTCATTCCTCTTTCCTGATTCATCATTCCTGATTCCTGATACATCATTCATCATTCCTGATTCATCATTCCTGATTCCTGATTCATCATTGCTGATTCCTGATTCATCATTCATCATTCCTGATTCCTGATTCATCATTCCTGATTCATCATTCATCATTCCTGATTCATCATTGCTGATTCCTGATTCATCATTCCTGATTCCTGATTCATCATTCCTGATTCATGATTCACCATTCCTGATTCCTGATTCATCATTCCTCTTTCCTGATTCATCATTCCTGATTCCTGATTCATTATTCATCATTCCTGATTCATGATTCATCATTCCTGATTCATCATTCATCATTCCTGATTCATCATTGCTGATTCCTGATTCATCATTCCTGATTCCTGATTCATCATTCTTGATTCATGATTCACCATTCCTGATTCCTGATTCATCATTCCTCTTTCCTGATTCATCATTCCTGATTCCTGATTCATCATTCCTGATTCCTGATTCATCATTCCTCATTCCTGATTCATCAATCCTCATTCCTGATTCATCATACCTGACTCCTGATTGATCATTCCTCTTTCCTGATTGATCAATCCTGATTCCTGATTGATCATTCCTGATTCCTGATTGATCATTCCTGATTCCTGATTAATCACTCCTGATTCCTGATTCCTGATTCCTGATTCATGATTGCTGATTCCTGATTCATCATTGCTGATTCCTGATTCATCATTACTGATTCCTGATTCATCATTCCTGATTCATCATTCCTGATTCATCATTCCTGATTCCTGTTTCATCATTCCTGATTCATCATTGCTGATTCCTGATTCATCATTCATCATTCCTGATTCCTGATTCATCATTCCTGATTCATCATTCATCATTCCTGATTCATCATTCATCATTCCTGATTCATCATTCCTGATTCATCATTCCTTATTCCTGATTCATCATTCATCATTCCTGATTCATCATTCCTGATTCCTGATTCATCATTCCTGATTCCTGATTCCTGATTCATCATTCCTGATTCATCATTCATCATTCCTGATTCATCATTCCTGTTTCATGATTCACCATTCCTGATTCCTGATTCGTCATTCCTCTTTCCTGATTCATCATTCCTGATTCCTGATACATCATTCATCATTCCTGATTCATCATTCCTGATTCCTGATTCATCATTGCTGATTCCTGATTCATCATTCATCATTCCTGATTCCTGATTCATCATTCCTGATTCATCATTCATCATTCCTGATTCATCATTCCTGATTCCTGATTCATCATTCCTGATTCCTGATTCATCATTCCTGATTCATGATTCACCATTCCTGATTCCTGATTCATCATTCCTCTTTCCTGATTCATCATTCCTGATTCCTGATTCATTATTCATCATTCCTGATTCATGATTCATCATTCCTGATTCATCATTCATCATTCCTGATTCATCATTGCTGATTCCTGATTCATCATTCCTGATTCCTGATTCATCATTCTTGATTCATGATTCACCATTCCTGATTCCTGATTCATCATTCCTCTTTCCTGATTCATCATTCCTGATTCCTGATTCATCATTCCTGATTCCTGATTCATCATTCCTCATTCCTGATTCATCAATCCTCATTCCTGATTCATCATACCTGACTCCTGATTGATCATTCCTCTTTCCTGATTGATCAATCCTGATTCCTGATTGATCATTCCTGATTCCTGATTGATCATTCCTGATTCCTGATTAATCACTCCTGATTCCTGATTCCTGATTCCTGATTCATGATTGCTGATTCCTGATTCATCATTGCTGATTCCTGATTCATCATTACTGATTCCTGATTCATCATTCCTGATTCATCATTCCTGATTCATCATTCCTGATTCCTGTTTCATCATTCCTGATTCCTGATTCATCATGCCTGATTCATGATTCACCATTCCTGATTCCTGATTCGTCATTCCTCTTTCCTGATTCATCATTCCTGATTCCTGATACATCATTCATCATTCCTGATTCATCATTCCTGATTCCTGATTCATCATTCCTGATTCCTGATTCATCATTCATCATTCCTGATTCATCATTCCTCATTCCTGATTCATCATTCCTGATTCCTGATTGATCATTCCTCATTCCTGATTGATCATTCCTCATTCCTGATTCATCATTCCTGATCCTTGATTCATCATTCCTGATTGCTGATTAATCACTCCTGATTGCTGATTCCTGATTCATCATTCCTGATTCCTGATTCCTGATTCATCATTCATCATTCCTGATTCATCATTCCTGATTTCTGATTCATCATTGCTGATTCCTGATTCATCATTCATCATTCCTGATTCCTGATTCATCATTCCTGATTCATCATTCATCATTCCTGATTCATCATTCATCATTCCTGCTTCATCATTGCTGATTCCTGATTCATCATTCATCATTCCTGATTCCTGATTCATCATTCCTGATTCATCATTCATCATTCCTGATTCATCATTCATCATTCCTGATTCATCATTCCTTATTCCTGATTCATCATTCCTGATTCCTGATTCATCATTCCTGATTCCTGATTCATCATTCCTGATTCCTGATTCATCATTCCTGATTCATCATTCCTGATTCATCATTCATCATTCCTGATTCATCATTCCTGATTCATCATTCATCATTCCTGATTCCTGATTCATCATTCATCATCCCTGATTCCTGATTCATCATTGCTGATTCATCATTCATCATTCCTGATTCATCATTCATCATTCCTGATTCATCATTGCTGATTCCTGATTCATCATTCATCATTCCTGATTCCTGATTCATCATTCCTGATTCATCATTCATCATTCCTGATTCATCATTGCTGATTCCTGATTCATCATTCATCATTCCTGATTCCTGATTCATCATTCCTGATTCATCATTCATCATTCCTGATTCATCATTCATCATTCCTGATTCATCATTCCTGATTCAGCATTCCTTATTCCTGATTCATCATTCATCATTCCTGATTCATCATTCCTGATTCCTGATTCATCATTCCTGATTCCTGATTCCTGATTCATCATTCCTGATTCATCATTCCTGATTCATCATTCATCATTCCTGATTCATCATTCCTGATTCATGATTCATCATTCCTGATTCCTGATTCGTCATTCCTCTTTCCTGATTCATCATTCCTGATTCCTGATACATCATTCCTTATTCCTGATTCATCATTCATCATTCCTGATTCATCATTCCTGATTCCTGATTCATCATTCCTGATTCCTGATTCCTGATTCATCATTCCTGATTCATCATTCCTGATTCATCATTCATCATTCCTGATTCATCATTCCTGATTCATGATTCACCATTCCTGATTCCTGATTCGTCATTCCTCTTTCCTGATTCATCATTCCTGATTCCTGATACATCATTCATCATTCCTGATTCATCATTCCTGATTCCTGATTCATCATTCCTGATTCCTGATTAATCACTCCTGATTCCTGATTCCTGATTCATCATTCCTGATTCCTCATTCCTGATTCATCATTCATCATTCCTGATTCAGCATTCCTGATTTCTGATTCATCATTGCTGATTCCTGATTCATCATTCATCATTCCTGATTCCTGATTCATCATTCCTGATTCATCATTCATCATTCCTGATTCATCATTCATCATTCCTGATTCGTCATTCATCATTCCTGATTCATCATTCCTGATTCCTGATTCCTGATTCATCATTCCTGATTCCTGATTCCTGATTCATCATTCCTGATTCATCATTCCTGATTCATCATTCATCATTCCTGATTCCTGATTCATCATTCCTGATTCATCATTCCTGATTCATCATTCATCATTCCTGATTCATCATTCCTGATTCCTGATTCCTGATTCATCATTCATCATTCCTGATTCCTGATTCATCATTCCTGATTCATCATTCATCATTCCTGATTCATCATTCCTGAATCATCATTACTGATTCCTGATTCCTGATTCATCATTCCTGATTCATCATTCCTAATTCATCATTCCTGATTACTGCCTCATCATTCATCATTCCTGATTCATCATTCCTTATTCCTGATTCATCATTCCTGATTCTTGATTCCTGATTCATCATTCCTGATTCATCATTCCTGATTCATCATTCCTGATTCATCATTCATCATACCTGATTCATCATTCCTTATTCCTGATTCATCATTCCTGATTCCTGATTCATCATTCATCATTCCTGATTCATCATTCATCATTCATCATTCCTGATTCGTCATTCATCTATGAATTTTCTGGAATCTATGAATTTGCTGGCAAGATGGAATCTCTCCTGATTCATCATTCCTGATTCCTGATTGATCATTCCTGATTCCTGATTGATCATTGCTGATTCCTGATTAATCACTCCTGATTCCTGATTCCTGATTCCTGATTCATCATTGCTGATTCCTGATTCATCATTGCTGATTCCTGATTCATCATTACTGATTCCTGATTCATCATTCCTGATTCATCATTCCTGATTCATCATTCCTGATTCATCATTCCTGATTCCTGTTTCATCATTCCTGATTCCTGATTCATCATGCCTGATTCATGATTCACCATTCCTGATTCCTGATTCGTCATTCCTCTTTCCTGATTCATCATTCCTGATTCCTGATACATCATTCATCATTCCTGATTCATCATTCCTGATTCCTGATTCATCATTCATCATTCCTGATTCCTGATTCATCATTCCTGATTCATCATTCATCATTCCTGATTCATCATTCATCATTCCTGATTCATCATTCCTTATTCCTGATTCATCATTCCTGATTCCTGATTCATCATTCCTGATTCCTGATTCATCATTCCTGATTCCTGATTCATCATTCCTGATTCATCATTCCTGATTCATCATTCCTGATTCATCATTCCTCATTCCTGATTCATCATTCCTCATTCCTGATTAATCACTCCTGATTCCTGATTCCTGATTCATCATTCCTGATTCCTCATTCCTCATTCATCATTCATCATTCCTGATTCATCATTCCTGATTTCTGATTCATCATTGCTGATTCCTGATTCATCATTCATCATTCCTGATTCATCATTCCTTATTCCTGATTCATCATTCCTGATTCTTGATTCCTGATTCATCATTCCTGATTCATCATTCCTGATTCATCATTCCTGATTCATCATTCCTGATTCATCATTCATCATACCTGATTCATCATTCCTTATTCCTGATTCATCATTCCTGATTCCTGATTCATCATTCATCATTCCTGATTCATCATTCATCATTCATCATTCCTGATTCGTCATTCATCTATGAATTTTCTGGAATCTATGAATTTGCTGGCAAGATGGAATCTCTCCTGATTCATCATTCCTGATTCCTGATTCATCATTCCAGATTCATCATTCATCATTCCTGATTCATCATTGCTGATTCCTGATTCATCATTCATCATTCCTGATTCCTGATTCATCATTCCTGATTCATCATTCATCATTCCTGATTCATCATTCATCATTCCTGATTCATCATTCCTGATTCATCATTCCTTATTCCTGATTCATCATTCATCATTCCTGATTCATCATTCCTGATTCCTGATTCATCATTCCTGATTCCTGATTCCTGATTCATCATTCCTGATTCATCATTCATCATTCCTGATTCATCATTCCTGATTCATGATTCACCATTCCTGATTCCTGATTCGTCATTCCTCTTTCCTGATTCATCATTCCTGATTCCTGATACATCATTCATCATTCCTGATTCATCATTCCTGATTCCTGATTCATCATTGCTGATTCCTGATTCATCATTCATCATTCCTGATTCCTGATTCATCATTCCTGATTCATCATTCATCATTCCTGATTCATCATTGCTGATTCCTGATTCATCATTCCTGATTCCTGATTCATCATTCCTGATTCATGATTCACCATTCCTGATTCCTGATTCATCATTCCTCTTTCCTGATTCATCATTCCTGATTCCTGATTCATCATTCATCATTCCTGATTCATGATTCATCATTCCTGATTCATCATTCATCATTCCTGATTCATCATTGCTGATTCCTGATTCATCATTCCTGATTCCTGATTCATCATTCTTGATTCATCATTCATCATTCCTGATTCATGATTCATCATTCCTGATTCATCATTCTTGATTCATGATTCACCATTCCTGATTCCTGATTCATCATTGCTGATTCATCATTCATCATTCCTGATTCCTGATTCATCATGCCTGATTCATGATTCACCATTCCTGATTCCTGATTCGTCATTCCTCTTTCCTGATTCATCATTCCTGATTCCTGATACATCATTCATCATTCCTGATTCATCATTCCTGATTCCTGATTCATCATTCATCATTCCTGATTCCTGATTCATCATTCCTGATTCATCATTCATCATTCCTGATTCATCATTCATCATTCCTGATTCATCATTCCTTATTCCTGATTCATCATTCCTGATTCCTGATTCATCATTCCTGATTCCTGATTCATCATTCCTGATTCCTGATTCATCATTCCTGATTCATCATTCCTGATTCATCATTCCTGATTCATCATTCCTCATTCCTGATTCATCATTCCTCATTCCTGATTAATCACTCCTGATTCCTGATTCCTGATTCATCATTCCTGATTCCTCATTCCTCATTCATCATTCATCATTCCTGATTCATCATTCCTGATTTCTGATTCATCATTGCTGATTCCTGATTCATCATTCATCATTCCTGATTCATCATTCCTTATTCCTGATTCATCATTCCTGATTCTTGATTCCTGATTCATCATTCCTGATTCATCATTCCTGATTCATCATTCCTGATTCATCATTCCTGATTCATCATTCATCATACCTGATTCATCATTCCTTATTCCTGATTCATCATTCCTGATTCCTGATTCATCATTCATCATTCCTGATTCATCATTCATCATTCATCATTCCTGATTCGTCATTCATCTATGAATTTTCTGGAATCTATGAATTTGCTGGCAAGATGGAATCTCTCCTGATTCATCATTCCTGATTCCTGATTCATCATTCCTGATTCATCATTCATCATTCCTGATTCATCATTGCTGATTCCTGATTCATCATTCATCATTCCTGATTCCTGATTCATCATTCCTGATTCATCATTCATCATTCCTGATTCATCATTCATCATTCCTGATTCATCATTCCTGATTCATCATTCCTTATTCCTGATTCATCATTCATCATTCCTGATTCATCATTCCTGATTCCTGATTCATCATTCCTGATTCCTGATTCCTGATTCATCATTCCTGATTCATCATTCATCATTCCTGATTCATCATTCCTGATTCATGATTCACCATTCCTGATTCCTGATTCGTCATTCCTCTTTCCTGATTCATCATTCCTGATTCCTGATACATCATTCATCATTCCTGATTCATCATTCCTGATTCCTGATTCATCATTGCTGATTCCTGATTCATCATTCATCATTCCTGATTCCTGATTCATCATTCCTGATTCATCATTCATCATTCCTGATTCATCATTGCTGATTCCTGATTCATCATTCCTGATTCCTGATTCATCATTCCTGATTCATGATTCACCATTCCTGATTCCTGATTCATCATTCCTCTTTCCTGATTCATCATTCCTGATTCCTGATTCATCATTCATCATTCCTGATTCATGATTCATCATTCCTGATTCATCATTCATCATTCCTGATTCATCATTGCTGATTCCTGATTCATCATTCCTGATTCCTGATTCATCATTCTTGATTCATCATTCATCATTCCTGATTCATGATTCATCATTCCTGATTCATCATTCTTGATTCATGATTCACCATTCCTGATTCCTGATTCATCATTGCTGATTCATCATTCATCATTCCTGATTCATCATTCATCATTCCTGATTCATCATTGCTGATTCCTGATTCATCATTCATCATTCCTGATTCCTGATTCATCATTCCTGATTCGTCATTCCTCTTTCCTGATTCATCATTCCTGATTCCTGATACATCATTCCTTATTCCTGATTCATCATTCATCATTCCTGATTCATCATTCCTGATTCCTGATTCATCATTCCTGATTCCTGATTCCTGATTCATCATTCCTGATTCATCATTCCTGATTCATCATTCATCATTCCTGATTCATCATTCCTGATTCATGATTCACCATTCCTGATTCCTGATTCGTCATTCCTCTTTCCTGATTCATCATTCCTGATTCCTGATACATCATTCATCATTCCTGATTCATCATTCCTGATTCCTGATTCATCATTCCTGATTCCTGATTCATCATTCCTGATTCATCATTCCTCATTCCTGATTCATCATTCCTGATTCCTGATTGATCATTCCTCATTCCTGATTGATCATTCCTCATTCCTGATTCATCATTCCTGATTCTTGATTCATCATTCCTGATTCCTGATTAATCACTCCTGATTCCTGATTCCTGATTCATCATTCCTGATTCCTCATTCCTGATTCATCATTCATCATTCCTGATTCATCATTCCTGATTTCTGATTCATCATTGCTGATTCCTGATTCATCATTCATCATTCCTGATTCCTGATTCATCATTCCTGATTCATCATTCATCATTCCTGATTCATCATTCATCATTCCTGATTCGTCATTCATCATTCCTGATTCATCATTCCTGATTCCTGATTCCTGATTCATCATTCCTGATTCCTGATTCCTGATTCATCATTCCTGATTCATCATTCCTGATTCATCATTCATCATTCCTGATTCCTGATTCATCATTCCTGATTCATCATTCCTGATTCATCATTCATCATTCCTGATTCATCATTCCTGATTCCTGATTCCTGATTCATCATTCATCATTCCTGATTCCTGATTCATCATTCCTGATTCATCATTCATCATTCCTGATTCATCATTCCTGAATCATCATTACTGATTCCTGATTCATCATTCCTGATTCCTGATTCATCATTCCTGATTCTTGATTCCTGATTCATCATTCCTGATTCATCATTCCTGATTCATCATTCCTGATTCATCATTCATCATACCTGATTCATCATTCCTTATTCCTGATTCATCATTCCTGATTCCTGATTCATCATTCATCATTCCTGATTCATCATTCATCATTCATCATTCCTGATTCGTCATTCATCTATGAATTTTCTGGAATCTATGAATTTGCTGGCAAGATGGAATCTCTCCTGATTCATCATTCCTGATTCCTGATTGATCATTCCTGATTCCTGATTGATCATTGCTGATTCCTGATTAATCACTCCTGATTCCTGATTCCTGATTCCTGATTCATCATTGCTGATTCCTGATTCATCATTGCTGATTCCTGATTCATCATTACTGATTCCTGATTCATCATTCCTGATTCATCATTCCTGATTCATCATTCCTGATTCCTGTTTCATCATTCCTGATTCCTGATTCATCATGCCTGATTCATGATTCACCATTCCTGATTCCTGATTCGTCATTCCTCTTTCCTGATTCATCATTCCTGATTCCTGATACATCATTCATCATTCCTGATTCACCATTCCTGATTCCTGATTCATCATTCCTGATTCCTGATTCATCATTCATCATTCCTGATTCATCATTCATCATTCCTGATTCATCATTCCTGATTCCTGATTGATCATTCCTCATTCCTGATTGATCATTCCTCATTCCTGATTCATCATTCCTGATTGCTGATTAATCACTCCTGATTGCTGATTCCTGATTCATCATTCCTGATTCCTGATTCCTGATTCATCATTCATCATTCCTGATTCATCATTCCTGATTTCTGATTCATCATTGCTGATTCCTGATTCATCATTCATCATTCCTGATTCCTGATTCATCATTCCTGATTCATCATTCATCATTCCTGATTCATCATTCATCATTCCTGCTTCATCATTGCTGATTCCTGATTCATCATTCATCATTCCTGATTCCTGATTCATCATTCCTGATTCATCATTCATCATTCCTGATTCATCATTCATCATTCCTGATTCATCATTCCTTATTCCTGATTCATCATTCATCATTCCTGATTCATCATTCCTGATTCCTGATTCATCATTCCTGATTCCTGATTCATCATTCCTGATTCATCATTCCTGATTCATCATTCATCATTCCTGATTCATCATTCCTGATTCATCATTCACCATTCCTGATTCCTGATTCGTCATTCCTCTTTCCTGATTCATCATTCCTGATTCCTGATACATCATTCATCATTCCTGATTCATCATTCCTTATTCCTGATTCATCATTCATCATTCCTGATTCATCATTCCTGATTCCTGATTCATCATTCCTGATTCCTGATTCATCATTCCTGATTCATCATTCCTGATTCATCATTCATCATTCCTGATTCATCATTCCTGATTCATCATTCACCATTCCTGATTCCTGATTCGTCATTCCTCTTTCCTAATTCATCATTCCTGATTCCTGATACATCATTCATCATTCCTGATTCATCATTCCTGATTCCTGATTCATCATTCCTGATTCCTGATTCATCATTCATCATTCCTGATTCATCATTCCTCATTCCTGATTCATCATTCCTCATTCCTGATTAATCACTCCTGATTCCTGATTCCTGATTCATCATTCCTGATTCCTCATTCCTCATTCATCATTCATCATTCCTGATTCATCATTCCTGATTTCTGATTCATCATTGCTGATTCCTGATTCATCATTCATCATTCCTGATTCATCATTCCTTATTCCTGATTCATCATTCCTGATTCTTGATTCCTGATTCATCATTCCTGATTCATCATTCCTGATTCATCATTCCTGATTCATCATTCCTGATTCATCATTCATCATACCTGATTCATCATTCCTTATTCCTGATTCATCATTCCTGATTCCTGATTCATCATTCATCATTCCTGATTCATCATTCATCATTCATCATTCCTGATTCGTCATTCATCTATGAATTTTCTGGAATCTATGAATTTGCTGGCAAGATGGAATCTCTCCTGATTCATCATTCCTGATTCCTGATTCATCATTCCTGATTCATCATTCATCATTCCTGATTCATCATTGCTGATTCCTGATTCATCATTCATCATTCCTGATTCCTGATTCATCATTCCTGATTCATCATTCATCATTCCTGATTCATCATTCATCATTCCTGATTCATCATTCCTGATTCATCATTCCTTATTCCTGATTCATCATTCATCATTCCTGATTCATCATTCCTGATTCCTGATTCCTGATTCCTGATTCCTGATTCCTGATTCATCATTCCTGATTCATCATTCATCATTCCTGATTCATCATTCCTGATTCATGATTCACCATTCCTGATTCCTGATTCGTCATTCCTCTTTCCTGATTCATCATTCCTGATTCCTGATACATCATTCATCATTCCTGATTCATCATTCCTGATTCCTGATTCATCATTCCTGATTCCTGATTCATCATTCCTGATTCATCATTCCTCATTCCTGATTCATCATTCCTGATTCCTGATTGATCATTCCTCATTCCTGATTGATCATTCCTCATTCCTGATTCATCATTCCTGATTCTTGATTCATCATTCCTGATTCCTGATTAATCACTCCTGATTCCTGATTCCTGATTCATCATTCCTGATTCCTCATTCCTGATTCATCATTCATCATTCCTGATTCATCATTCCTGATTTCTGATTCATCATTGCTGATTCCTGATTCATCATTCATCATTCCTGATTCCTGATTCATCATTCCTGATTCATCATTCATCATTCCTGATTCATCATTCATCATTCCTGATTCGTCATTCATCATTCCTGATTCATCATTCCTGATTCCTGATTCCTGATTCATCATTCCTGATTCCTGATTCCTGATTCATCATTCCTGATTCATCATTCCTGATTCATCATTCATCATTCCTGATTCCTGATTCATCATTCCTGATTCATCATTCCTGATTCATCATTCATCATTCCTGATTCATCATTCCTGATTCCTGATTCCTGATTCATCATTCATCATTCCTGATTCCTGATTCATCATTCCTGATTCATCATTCATCATTCCTGATTCATCATTCCTGAATCATCATTACTGATTCCTGATTCATCATTCCTGATTCCTGATTCATCATTCCTGATTCTTGATTCCTGATTCATCATTCCTGATTCATCATTCCTGATTCATCATTCCTGATTCATCATTCATCATACCTGATTCATCATTCCTTATTCCTGATTCATCATTCCTGATTCCTGATTCATCATTCATCATTCCTGATTCATCATTCATCATTCATCATTCCTGATTCGTCATTCATCTATGAATTTTCTGGAATCTATGAATTTGCTGGCAAGATGGAATCTCTCCTGATTCATCATTCCTGATTCCTGATTGATCATTCCTGATTCCTGATTGATCATTGCTGATTCCTGATTAATCACTCCTGATTCCTGATTCCTGATTCCTGATTCATCATTGCTGATTCCTGATTCATCATTGCTGATTCCTGATTCATCATTACTGATTCCTGATTCATCATTCCTGATTCATCATTCCTGATTCATCATTCCTGATTCCTGTTTCATCATTCTGATTCCTGATTCATCATGCCTGATTCATGATTCACCATTCCTGATTCCTGATTCGTCATTCCTCTTTCCTGATTCATCATTCCTGATTCCTGATACATCATTCATCATTCCTGATTCACCATTCCTGATTCCTGATTCATCATTCCTGATTCCTGATTCATCATTCATCATTCCTGATTCATCATTCATCATTCCTGATTCATCATTCCTGATTCCTGATTGATCATTCCTCATTCCTGATTGATCATTCCTCATTCCTGATTCATCATTCCTGATTGCTGATTAATCACTCCTGATTGCTGATTCCTGATTCATCATTCCTGATTCCTGATTCCTGATTCATCATTCATCATTCCTGATTCATCATTCCTGATTTCTGATTCATCATTGCTGATTCCTGATTCATCATTCATCATTCCTGATTCCTGATTCATCATTCCTGATTCATCATTCATCATTCCTGATTCATCATTCATCATTCCTGCTTCATCATTGCTGATTCCTGATTCATCATTCATCATTCCTGATTCCTGATTCATCATTCCTGATTCATCATTCATCATTCCTGATTCATCATTCATCATTCCTGATTCATCATTCCTTATTCCTGATTCATCATTCATCATTCCTGATTCATCATTCCTGATTCCTGATTCATCATTCCTGATTCCTGATTCATCATTCCTGATTCATCATTCCTGATTCATCATTCATCATTCCTGATTCATCATTCCTGATTCATCATTCACCATTCCTGATTCCTGATTCGTCATTCCTCTTTCCTGATTCATCATTCCTGATTCCTGATACATCATTCATCATTCCTGATTCATCATTCCTTATTCCTGATTCATCATTCATCATTCCTGATTCATCATTCCTGATTCCTGATTCATCATTCCTGATTCCTGATTCATCATTCCTGATTCATCATTCCTGATTCATCATTCATCATTCCTGATTCATCATTCCTGATTCATCATTCACCATTCCTGATTCCTGATTCGTCATTCCTCTTTCCTAATTCATCATTCCTGATTCCTGATACATCATTCATCATTCCTGATTCATCATTCCTGATTCCTGATTCATCATTCCTGATTCCTGATTCATCATTCATCATTCCTGATTCATCATTCCTCATTCCTGATTCATCATTCCTCATTCCTGATTAATCACTCCTGATTCCTGATTCCTGATTCATCATTCCTGATTCCTCATTCCTCATTCATCATTCATCATTCCTGATTCATCATTCCTGATTTCTGATTCATCATTGCTGATTCCTGATTCATCATTCATCATTCCTGATTCATCATTCCTTATTCCTGATTCATCATTCCTGATTCTTGATTCCTGATTCATCATTCCTGATTCATCATTCCTGATTCATCATTCCTGATTCATCATTCCTGATTCATCATTCATCATACCTGATTCATCATTCCTTATTCCTGATTCATCATTCCTGATTCCTGATTCATCATTCATCATTCCTGATTCATCATTCATCATTCATCATTCCTGATTCGTCATTCATCTATGAATTTTCTGGAATCTATGAATTTGCTGGCAAGATGGAATCTCTCCTGATTCATCATTCCTGATTCCTGATTCATCATTCCTGATTCATCATTCATCATTCCTGATTCATCATTGCTGATTCCTGATTCATCATTCATCATTCCTGATTCCTGATTCATCATTCCTGATTCATCATTCATCATTCCTGATTCATCATTCATCATTCCTGATTCATCATTCCTGATTCATCATTCCTTATTCCTGATTCATCATTCATCATTCCTGATTCATCATTCCTGATTCCTGATTCATCATTCCTGATTCCTGATTCCTGATTCATCATTCCTGATTCATCATTCATCATTCCTGATTCATCATTCCTGATTCATGATTCACCATTCCTGATTCCTGATTCGTCATTCCTCTTTCCTGATTCATCATTCCTGATTCCTGATACATCATTCATCATTCCTGATTCATCATTCCTGATTCCTGATTCATCATTGCTGATTCCTGATTCATCATTCATCATTCCTGATTCCTGATTCATCATTCCTGATTCATCATTCATCATTCCTGATTCATCATTGCTGATTCCTGATTCATCATTCCTGATTCCTGCTTCATCATTCCTGATTCATGATTCACCATTCCTGATTCCTGATTCATCATTCCTCTTTGCTGATTCATCATTCCTGATTCCTGATTCATCATTCATCATTCCTGATTCATGATTCATCATTCCTGATTCATCATTCATCATTCCTGATTCATCATTGCTGATTCCTGATTCATCATTCCTGATTCCTGATTCATCATTCTTGATTCATGATTCACCATTCCTGATTCCTGATTCATCATTCCTCTTTCCTGATTCATCATTCCTCATTCCTGATTCATCATTCCTGATTCCTGATTCATCATTCCTCATTCCTGATTCATCAATCCTCATTCCTGATTCATCATACCTGACTCCTGATTGATCATTCCTCTTTCCTGATTGATCAATCCTGATTCCTGATTGATCATTCCTGATTCCTGATTGATCATTCCTGATTCCTGATTAATCACTCCTGATTCCTGATTCCTGATTCCTGATTCATCATTGCTGATTCCTGATTCATCATTGCTGATTCCTGATTCATCATTACTGATTCCTGATTCATCATTCCTGATTCATCATTCCTGATTCATCATTCCTGATTCCTGTTTCATCATTCCTGATTCCTGATTCATCATGCCTGATTCATGATTCATCATTCCTGATTCCTGATTCATCATTCCTGATTCCTGATTCATCATTCATCATTCCTGATTCATCATTCCTCATTCCTGATTCATCATTCCTGATCCTTGATTCATCATTCCTGATTGCTGATTAATCACTCCTGATTGCTGATTCCTGATTCATCATTCCTGATTCCTGATTCCTGATTCATCATTCATCATTCCTGATTCATCATTCCTGATTTCTGATTCATCATTGCTGATTCCTGATTCATCATTCATCATTCCTGATTCCTGATTCATCATTCCTGATTCATCATTCATCATTCCTGATTCATCATTCATCATTCCTGCTTCATCATTGCTGATTCCTGATTCATCATTCATCATTCCTGATTCCTGATTCATCATTCCTGATTCATCATTCATCATTCCTGATTCATCATTCATCATTCCTGATTCATCATTCCTTATTCCTGATTCATCATTCCTCATTCCTGATTCATCATTCCTGATTCCTGATTCATCATTCCTGATTCCTGATTCATCATTCCTGATTCATCATTCCTGATTCATCATTCATCATTCCTGATTCATCATTCCTGATTCATCATTCACCATTCCTGATTCCTGATTCGTCATTCCTCTTTCCTGATTCATCATTCCTGATTCCTGATACATCATTCATCATTCCTGATTCATCATTCCTGATTCCTGATTCATCATTCCTGATTCCTGATTCATCATTCATCATTCCTGATTCATCATTCCTCATTCCTGATTCATCATTCCTCATTCCTGATTGATCATTCCTCATTCCTGATTGATCATTCCTCATTCCTGATTCATCATTCCTGATTCTTGATTCATCATTCCTGATTCCTGATTAATCACTCCTGATTCCTGATTCCTGATTCATCATTCCTGATTCCTCATTCCTGATTCATCATTCATCATTCCTGATTCATCATTCCTGATTTCTGATTCATCATTGCTGATTCCTGATTCATCATTCATCATTCCTGATTCCTGATTCATCATTCATCATTCCTGATTCCTGATTCATCATTGCTGATTCATCATTCATCATTCCTGATTCATCATTCATCATTCCTGATTCATCATTGCTGATTCCTGATTCATCATTCATCATTCCTGATTCCTGATTCATCATTCCTGATTCATCATTCATCATTCCTGATTCATCATTGCTGATTCCTGATTCATCATTCATCATTCCTGATTCCTGATTCATCATTCCTGATTCATCATTCATCATTCCTGATTCATCATTCATCATTCCTGATTCATCATTCCTGATTCATCATTCCTTATTCCTGATTCATCATTCATCATTCCTGATTCATCATTTCTGATTCCTGATTCATCATTCCTGATTCCTGATTCGTCATTCCTCTTTCCTGATTCATCATTCCTGATTCCTGATACATCATTCATCATTCCTGATTCATCATTCCTGATTCCTGATTCATCATTGCTGATTCCTGATTCATCATTCATCATTCCTGATTCCTGATTCATCATTCCTGATTCATCATTCATCATTCCTGATTCATCATTGCTGATTCCTGATTCATCATTCCTGATTCCTGCTTCATCATTCCTGATTCATGATTCACCATTCCTGATTCCTGATTCATCATTCCTCTTTGCTGATTCATCATTCCTGATTCCTGATTCATCATTCATCATTCCTGATTCATGATTCATCATTCCTGATTCATCATTCATCATTCCTGATTCATCATTGCTGATTCCTGATTCATCATTCCTGATTCCTGATTCATCATTCTTGATTCATGATTCACCATTCCTGATTCCTGATTCATCATTCCTCTTTCCTGATTCATCATTCCTCATTCCTGATTCATCATTCCTGATTCCTGATTCATCATTCCTCATTCCTGATTCATCAATCCTCATTCCTGATTCATCATACCTGACTCCTGATTGATCATTCCTCTTTCCTGATTGATCAATCCTGATTCCTGATTGATCATTCCTGATTCCTGATTGATCATTCCTGATTCCTGATTAATCACTCCTGATTCCTGATTCCTGATTCCTGATTCATCATTGCTGATTCCTGATTCATCATTGCTGATTCCTGATTCATCATTACTGATTCCTGATTCATCATTCCTGATTCATCATTCCTGATTCATCATTCCTGATTCCTGTTTCATCATTCCTGATTCCTGATTCATCATGCCTGATTCATGATTCATCATTCCTGATTCCTGATTCATCATTCCTGATTCCTGATTCATCATTCATCATTCCTGATTCATCATTCCTCATTCCTGATTCATCATTCCTGATCCTTGATTCATCATTCCTGATTGCTGATTAATCACTCCTGATTGCTGATTCCTGATTCATCATTCCTGATTCCTGATTCCTGATTCATCATTCATCATTCCTGATTCATCATTCCTGATTTCTGATTCATCATTGCTGATTCCTGATTCATCATTCATCATTCCTGATTCCTGATTCATCATTCCTGATTCATCATTCATCATTCCTGATTCATCATTCATCATTCCTGCTTCATCATTGCTGATTCCTGATTCATCATTCATCATTCCTGATTCCTGATTCATCATTCCTGATTCATCATTCATCATTCCTGATTCATCATTCATCATTCCTGATTCATCATTCCTTATTCCTGATTCATCATTCCTCATTCCTGATTCATCATTCCTGATTCCTGATTCATCATTCCTGATTCCTGATTCATCATTCCTGATTCATCATTCCTGATTCATCATTCATCATTCCTGATTCATCATTCCTGATTCATCATTCACCATTCCTGATTCCTGATTCGTCATTCCTCTTTCCTGATTCATCATTCCTGATTCCTGATACATCATTCATCATTCCTGATTCATCATTCCTGATTCCTGATTCATCATTCCTGATTCCTGATTCATCATTCATCATTCCTGATTCATCATTCCTCATTCCTGATTCATCATTCCTCATTCCTGATTGATCATTCCTCATTCCTGATTGATCATTCCTCATTCCTGATTCATCATTCCTGATTCTTGATTCATCATTCCTGATTCCTGATTAATCACTCCTGATTCCTGATTCTGATTCATCATTCCTGATTCCTCATTCCTGATTCATCATTCATCATTCCTGATTCATCATTCCTGATTTCTGATTCATCATTGCTGATTCCTGATTCATCATTCATCATTCCTGATTCCTGATTCATCATTCATCATTCCTGATTCCTGATTCATCATTGCTGATTCATCATTCATCATTCCTGATTCATCATTGCTGATTCCTGATTCATCATTCATCATTCCTGATTCCTGATTCATCATTCCTGATTCATCATTCATCATTCCTGATTCATCATTGCTGATTCCTGATTCATCATTCATCATTCCTGATTCCTGATTCATCATTCCTGATTCATCATTCATCATTCCTGATTCATCATTCATCATTCCTGATTCATCATTCCTGATTCATCATTCCTTATTCCTGATTCATCATTCATCATTCCTGATTCATCATTTCTGATTCCTGATTCATCATTCCTGATTCCTGATTCCTGATTCATCATTCCTGATTCATCATTCCTGATTCATCATTCATCATTCCTGATTCATCATTCCTGATTCATGATTCACCATTCCTGATTCCTGATTCGTCATTCCTCTTTCCTGATTCATCATTCCTGATTCCTGATACATCATTCATCATTCCTGATTCATCATTCCTGATTCCTGATTCATCATTCCTGATTCCTGATTCATCATTCCTGATTCATCATTCCTCATTCCTGATTCATCATTCCTGATTCCTGATTGATCATTCCTCATTCCTGATTGATCATTCCTCATTCCTGATTCATCATTCCTGATTCTTGATTCATCATTCCTGATTCCTGATTAATCACTCCTGATTCCTGATTCCTGATTCATCATTCCTGATTCCTCATTCCTGATTCATCATTCATCATTCCTGATTCATCATTCCTGATTTCTGATTCATCATTGCTGATTCCTGATTCATCATTCATCATTCCTGATTCCTGATTCATCATTCCTGATTCATCATTCATCATTCCTGATTCATCATTCATCATTCCTGATTCGTCATTCATCATTCCTGATTCATCATTCCTGATTCCTGATTCCTGATTCATCATTCCTGATTCCTGATTCCTGATTCATCATTCCTGATTCATCATTCCTGATTCATCATTCATCATTCCTGATTCCTGATTCATCATTCCTGATTCATCATTCCTGATTCATCATTCATCATTCCTGATTCATCATTCCTGATTCCTGATTCCTGATTCATCATTCATCATTCCTGATTCCTGATTCATCATTCCTGATTCATCATTCATCATTCCTGATTCATCATTCCTGAATCATCATTACTGATTCCTGATTCATCATTCCTGATTCCTGATTCATCATTCCTGATTCATCATTCCTAATTCATCATTCCTGATTACTGCCTCATCATTCATCATTCCTGATTCATCATTCCTTATTCCTGATTCATCATTCCTGATTCTTGATTCCTGATTCATCATTCCTGATTCATCATTCCTGATTCATCATTCCTGATTCATCATTCATCATACCTGATTCATCATTCCTTATTCCTGATTCATCATTCCTGATTCCTGATTCATCATTCATCATTCCTGATTCATCATTCATCATTCATCATTCCTGATTCGTCATTCATCTATGAATTTTCTGGAATCTATGAATTTGCTGGCAAGATGGAATCTCTCCTGATTCATCATTCCTGATTCATCATTCATCATTCCTGATTCATCATTCCTGATTTCTGATTCATCATTGCTGATTCCTGATTCATCATTCATCATTCCTGATTCATCATTGCTGATTCCTGATTCATCATTCATCATTCCTGATTCCTGATTCATCATTCCTGATTCATCATTCATCATTCCTGATTCATCATTCATCATTCCTGATTCATCATTCCTTATTCCTGATTCATCATTCCTGATTCCTGATTCATCATTCCTGATTCCTGATTCATCATTCCTGATTCCTGATTCATCATTCCTGATTCATCATTCCTGATTCATCATTCATCATTCCTGATTCATCATTCCTGATTCATCATTCACCATTCCTGATTCCTGATTCGTCATTCCTCTTTCCTGATTCATCATTCCTGATTCCTGATACATCATTCATCATTCCTGATTCATCATTCCTGATTCCTGATTCATCATTCCTGATTCCTGATTCATCATTCATCATTCCTGATTCATCATTCCTGATTCCTGATTCATCATTCCTCATTCCTGATTAATCACTCCTGATTCCTGATTCCTGATTCATCATTCCTGATTCCTCATTCCTCATTCATCATTCATCATTCCTGATTCATCATTCCTGATTTCTGATTCATCATTGCTGATTCCTGATTCATCATTCATCATTCCTGATTCATCATTCCTTATTCCTGATTCATCATTCCTGATTCTTGATTCCTGATTCATCATTCCTGATTCATCATTCCTGATTCATCATTCCTGATTCATCATTCATCATACCTGATTCATCATTCCTTATTCCTGATTCATCATTCCTGATTCCTGATTCATCATTCATCATTCCTGATTCATCATTCATCATTCATCATTCCTGATTCGTCATTCATCTATGAATTTTCTGGAATCTATGAATTTGCTGGCAAGATGGAATCTCTCCTGATTCATCATTCCTGATTCCTGATTCATCATTCCTGATTCATCATTCATCATTCCTGATTCATCATTGCTGATTCCTGATTCATCATTCCTGATTCCTGATTCATCATTCATCATTCCTGATTCATCATTCATCATTCATCATTCCTGATTCGTCATTCATCTATGAATTTTCTGGAATCTATGAATTTGCTGGCAAGATGGAATCTCTCCTGATTCATCATTCCTGATTCATCATTCATCATTCCTGATTCATCATTCCTGATTTCTGATTCATCATTGCTGATTCCTGATTCATCATTCATCATTCCTGATTCATCATTGCTGATTCCTGATTCATCATTCATCATTCCTGATTCCTGATTCATCATTCCTGATTCATCATTCATCATTCCTGATTCATCATTCATCATTCCTGATTCATCATTCCTTATTCCTGATTCATCATTCCTGATTCCTGATTCATCATTCCTGATTCCTGATTCATCATTCCTGATTCCTGATTCATCATTCCTGATTCATCATTCCTGATTCATCATTCATCATTCCTGATTCATCATTCCTGATTCATCATTCACCATTCCTGATTCCTGATTCGTCATTCCTCTTTCCTGATTCATCATTCCTGATTCCTGATACATCATTCATCATTCCTGATTCATCATTCCTGATTCCTGATTCATCATTCCTGATTCCTGATTCATCATTCATCATTCCTGATTCATCATTCCTCATTCCTGATTCATCATTCCTCATTCCTGATTAATCACTCCTGATTCCTGATTCCTGATTCATCATTCCTGATTCCTCATTCCTCATTCATCATTCATCATTCCTGATTCATCATTCCTGATTTCTGATTCATCATTGCTGATTCCTGATTCATCATTCATCATTCCTGATTCATCATTCCTTATTCCTGATTCATCATTCCTGATTCTTGATTCCTGATTCATCATTCCTGATTCATCATTCCTGATTCATCATTCCTGATTCATCATTCATCATACCTGATTCATCATTCCTTATTCCTGATTCATCATTCCTGATTCCTGATTCATCATTCATCATTCCTGATTCATCATTCATCATTCATCATTCCTGATTCGTCATTCATCTATGAATTTTCTGGAATCTATGAATTTGCTGGCAAGATGGAATCTCTCCTGATTCATCATTCCTGATTCCTGATTCATCATTCCTGATTCATCATTCATCATTCCTGATTCATCATTGCTGATTCCTGATTCATCATTCATCATTCCTGATTCCTGATTCATCATTCCTGATTCATCATTCATCATTCCTGATTCATCATTCATCATTCCTGATTCATCATTCCTGATTCATCATTCCTTATTCCTGATTCATCATTCATCATTCCTGATTCATCATTCCTGATTCCTGATTCATCATTCCTGATTCCTGATTCCTGATTCATCATTCCTGATTCATCATTCATCATTCCTGATTCATCATTCCTGATTCATGATTCACCATTCCTGATTCCTGATTCGTCATTCCTCTTTCCTGATTCATCATTCCTGATTCCTGATACATCATTCATCATTCCTGATTCATCATTCCTGATTCCTGATTCATCATTGCTGATTCCTGATTCATCATTCATCATTCCTGATTCCTGATTCATCATTCCTGATTCATCATTCATCATTCCTGATTCATCATTGCTGATTCCTGATTCATCATTCCTCTTTCCTGATTCATCATTCCTGATTCCTGATTCATCATTCATCATTCCTGATTCATGATTCATCATTCCTGATTCATCATTCCTGATTCATCATTCATCATTCCTGATTCATCATTGCTGATTCCTGATTCATCATTCCTCTTTCCTGATTCATCATTCCTGATTCCTGATTCATCATTCATCATTCCTGATTCATGATTCATCATTCCTGATTCATGATTCACCATTCCTGATTCCTGATTCATCATTCCTCTTTCCTGATTCATCATTCCTGATTCCTGATTCATCATTCATCATTCCTGATTCATGATTCATCATTCCTGATTCATCATTCATCATTCCTGATTCATCATTGCTGATTCCTGATTCATCATTCCTGATTCCTGATTCATCATTCTTGATTCATGATTCACCATTCCTGATTCCTGATTCATCATTCCTCTTTCCTGATTCATCATTCCTGATTCCTGATTCATCATTCCTGATTCCTGATTCATCATTCCTCATTCCTGATTCATCAATCCTCATTCCTGATTCATCATACCTGACTCCTGATTGATCATTCCTCTTTCCTGATTGATCAATCCTGATTCCTGATTGATCATTCCTGATTCCTGATTGATCATTCCTGATTCCTGATTAATCACTCCTGATTCCTGATTCCTGATTCCTGATTCATCATTGCTGATTCCTGATTCATCATTGCTGATTCCTGATTCATCATTACTGATTCCTGATTCATCATTCCTGATTCATCATTCCTGATTCATCATTCCTGATTCCTGTTTCATCATTCCTGATTCCTGATTCATCATGCCTGATTCATGATTCACCATTCCTGATTCCTGATTCGTCATTCCTCTTTCCTGATTCATCATTCCTGATTCCTGATACATCATTCATCATTCCTGATTCATCATTCCTGATTCCTGATTCATCATTCCTGATTCCTGATTCATCATTCATCATTCCTGATTCATCATTCCTCATTCCTGATTCATCATTCCTGATTCCTGATTGATCATTCCTCATTCCTGATTGATCATTCCTCATTCCTGATTCATCATTCCTGATCCTTGATTCATCATTCCTGATTGCTGATTAATCACTCCTGATTGCTGATTCCTGATTCATCATTCCTGATTCCTGATTCCTGATTCATCATCATCATTCATCATTCCTGATTCATCATTCCTGATTTCTGATTCATCATTGCTGATTCCTGATTCATCATTCATCATTCCTGATTCCTGATTCATCATTCCTGATTCATCATTCATCATTCCTGATTCATCATTCATCATTCCTGCTTCATCATTGCTGATTCCTGATTCATCATTCATCATTCCTGATTCCTGATTCATCATTCCTGATTCATCATTCATCATTCCTGATTCATCATTCATCATTCCTGATTCATCATTCTTATTCCTGATTCATCATTCCTCATTCCTGATTCATCATTCCTGATTCCTGATTCATCATTCCTGATTCCTGATTCATCATTCCTGATTCATCATTCCTGATTCATCATTCATCATTCCTGATTCATCATTCCTGATTCATCATTCACCATTCCTGATTCCTGATTCGTCATTCCTCTTTCCTGATTCATCATTCCTGATTCCTGATACATCATTCATCATTCCTGATTCATCATTCCTGATTCCTGATTCATCATTCCTGATTCCTGATTCATCATTCATCATTCCTGATTCATCATTCCTCATTCCTGATTCATCATTCCTCATTCCTGATTGATCATTCCTCATTCCTGATTGATCATTCCTCATTCCTGATTCATCATTCCTGATTCTTGATTCATCATTCTGATTCCTGATTAATCACTCCTGATTCCTGATTCCTGATTCATCATTCCTGATTCCTCATTCCTGATTCATCATTCATCATTCCTGATTCATCATTCCTGATTTCTGATTCATCATTGCTGATTCCTGATTCATCATTCATCATTCCTGATTCCTGATTCATCATTCATCATTCCTGATTCCTGATTCATCATTGCTGATTCATCATTCATCATTCCTGATTCATCATTCATCATTCCTGATTCATCATTGCTGATTCCTGATTCATCATTCATCATTCCTGATTCCTGATTCATCATTCCTGATTCATCATTCATCATTCCTGATTCATCATTGCTGATTCCTGATTCATCATTCATCATTCCTGATTCCTGATTCATCATTCCTGATTCATCATTCATCATTCCTGATTCATCATTCATCATTCCTGATTCATCATTCCTGATTCATCATTCCTTATTCCTGATTCATCATTCATCATTCCTGATTCATCATTCCTGATTCATCATTCCTGATTCCTGATTCATCATTCCTGATTCCTGATTCTGATTCATCATTCCTGATTCATCATTCCTGATTCATCATTCATCATTCCTGATTCATCATTCCTGATTCATGATTCACCATTCTGATTCCTGATTCGTCATTCCTCTTTCCTGATTCATCATTCCTGATTCCTGATACATCATTCTTATTCCTGATTCATCATTCATCATTCCTGATTCATCATTCCTGATTCCTGATTCATCATTCCTGATTCCTGATTCCTGATTCATCATTCCTGATTCATCATTCCTGATTCATCATTCATCATTCCTGATTCATCATTCCTGATTCATGATTCACCATTCCTGATTCCTGATTCGTCATTCCTCTTTCCTGATTCATCATTCCTGATTCCTGATACATCATTCATCATTCCTGATTCATCATTCCTGATTCTGATTCATCATTCCTGATTCCTGATTCATCATTCCTGATTCATCATTCCTCATTCCTGATTCATCATTCCTGATTCCTGATTGATCATTCCTCATTCCTGATTGATCATTCCTCATTCCTGATTCATCATTCCTGATTCTTGATTCATCATTCCTGATTCCTGATTAATCACTCCTGATTCCTGATTCCTGATTCATCATTCCTGATTCCTCATTCCTGATTCATCATTCATCATTCCTGATTCATCATTCCTGATTCCTGATTCATCATTGCTGATTCCTGATTCATCATTCATCATTCCTGATTCCTGATTCCTGATTCATCATTCCTGATTCATCATTCCTGATTCATCATTCATCATTCCTGATTCATCATTCCTGATTCCTGATTCCTGATTCATCATTCATCATTCCTGATTCCTGATTCATCATTCCTGATTCATCATTCATCATTCCTGATTCATCATTCCTGAATCATCATTACTGATTCCTGATTCATCATTCCTGATTCCTGATTCATCATTCCTGATTCATCATTCCTAATTCATCATTCCTGATTACTGCCTCATCATTCATCATTCCTGATTCATCATTCCTTATTCCTGATTCATCATTCCTGATTCTTGATTCCTGATTCATCATTCCTGATTCATCATTCCTGATTCATCATTCCTGATTCATCATTCATCATACCTGATTCATCATTCCTTATTCCTGATTCATCATTCCTGATTCCTGATTCATCATTCATCATTCCTGATTCATCATTCATCATTCATCATTCCTGATTCGTCATTCATCTATGAATTTTCTGGAATCTATGAATTTGCTGGCAAGATGGAATCTCTCCTGATTCATCATTCCTGATTCATCATTCATCATTCCTGATTCATCATTCCTGATTTCTGATTCATCATTGCTGATTCCTGATTCATCATTCATCATTCCTGATTCATCATTGCTGATTCCTGATTCATCATTCATCATTCCTGATTCCTGATTCATCATTCCTGATTCATCATTCATCATTCCTGATTCATCATTCATCATTCCTGATTCATCATTCCTTATTCCTGATTCATCATTCATCATTCCTGATTCATCATTCCTGATTCCTGATTCATCATTCCTGATTCCTGATTCCTGATTCATCATTCCTCATTCCTGATTCATCAATCCTCATTCCTGATTCATCATTCCTGATTCCTGATTGATCATTCCTCTTTCCTGATTGATCATTCCTCATTCCTGATTCATCATTCCTCATTCCTGATTCATCATTCCTGATTCCTGATTCATCACTCCTGATTTCTGATTCCTGATACCTGATTCATCATTGCTGATTCCTGATTCATCATTGCTGATTCCTGATTCATCATTCATCATTCCTGATTCCTGATTCATCATTCCTGATTCATCATTCATCATTCCTGATTCATCATTGCTGATTCTGATTCATCATTCATCATTCCTGATTCCTGATTCATCATTACTGATTCCTGATTCATCATTCCTGATTCACCATTCCTGATTCATCATTCCTGATTCCTGTTTCATCATTCCTGATTCCTGATTCATCATTCCTGATTCATGATTCACCATTCTGATTCCCTGATTCGTCATTCCTCTTTCCTGATTCATCATTCCTGATTCCTGATACATCATTCATCATTCCTGATTCATCATTCCTGATTCCTGATTCATCATTCCTGATTCCTGATTCATCACTCCTGATTTCTGATTCCTGATTCCTGATTCATCATTCCTGATTCATAATTCCTGATTCCTGATTCATCATTGCTGATTCGTGATTCATCATTCATCATTCCTAATTCCTGATTCATCATTCCTGATTCATCATTCATCATTCCTGATTCATCATTGCTGATTCCTGATTCATCATTCTGATTCCTGATTCATCATTCCTGATTCATGATTCACCATTCCTGATTCCTGATTCATCATTCCTCTTTCCTGATTCATCATTCCTGATTCCTGATTCATCATTCCTGATTCCTCATTCCTCATTCCTCATTCCTGATTCATCAATCCTCATTCCTGATTCATCATACCTGACTCCTGATTGATCATTCCTCTTTCCTGATTGATCATTCCTGATTCCTGATTGATCATTCCTGATTCCTGATTGATCATTCCTGATTCCTGATTAATCACTCCTGATTCCTGATTCCTGATTCCTGATTCATCATTGCTGATTCCTGATTCATCATTGCTGATTCCTGATTCATCATTCATCATTCCTGATTCCTGATTCATCATTCCTGATTCATCATTCATCATTCCTGATTCATCATTGCTGATTCCTGATTCATCATTCATCATTCCTGATTCCTGATTCATCATTACTGATTCCTGATTCATCATTCCTGATTCATCATTCCTGATTCATCATTCCTGATTCCTGTTTCATCATTCCTGATTCCTGATTCATCATGCCTGATTCATGATTCACCATTCCTGATTCCTGATTCGTCATTCCTCTTTCCTGATTCATCATTCCTGATTCCTGATACATCATTCATCATTCCTGATTCATCATTCCTGATTCCTGATTCATCATTCCTGATTCCTGATTCATCATTCCTCATTCCTGATTCATCATTCATCATTCCTGATTCATCATTCCTCATTCCTGATTCATCATTCCTGATTCCTGATTGATCATTCCTCATTCCTGATTGATCATTCCTCATTCCTGATTCATCATTCCTGATTCTTGATTCATCATTCCTGATTGCTGATTAATCACTCCTGATTGCTGATTCCTGATTCATCATTCCTGATTCTGATTCCTGATTCATCATTCATCATTCCTGATTCATCATTCCTGATTTCTGATTCATCATTGCTGATTCCTGATTCATCATTCATCATTCCTGATTCCTGATTCTTCATTCCTGATTCATCATTCATCATTCCTGATTCATCATTCATCATTCCTGATTCATCATTGCTGATTCCTGATTCATCATTCATCATTCCTGATTCCTGATTCATCATTCCTGATTCATCATTCATCATTCCTGATTCATCATTCATCATTCCTGATTCATCATTCCTTATTCCTGATTCATCATTCATCATTCCTGATTCATCATTCCTGATTCCTGATTCATCATTCCTGATCCTGATTCATCATTCCGATTCATCATTCCTGATTCATCATTCATCATTCCTGATTCATCATTCCTGATTCATGATTCACCATTCCTGATTCCTGATTCGTCATTCCTCTTTCCTGATTCATCATTCCTGATTCCTGATACATCATTCATCATTCCTGATTCATCATTCCTGATTCCTGATTCATCATTCCTGATTCCTGATTCATCATTCATCATTCCTGATTCATCATTCCTCATTCCTGATTCATCATTCCTCATTCCTGATTGATCATTCCTCATTCCTGATTGATCATCCTCATTCCTGATTCATCATTCCTGATTCTTGATTCATCATTCCTGATTCCTGATTAATCACTCCTGATTCCTGATTCCTGATTCATCATTCCTGATTCCTCATTCCTGATTCATCATTCATCATTCCTGATTCCTGATTCATCATTCATCATTCATCATTCCTGATTCCTGATTCATCATTCCTGATTCATCATTCATCATTCCTGATTCATCATTCATCATTCCTGATTCATCATTCCTTATTCCTGATTCATCATTCATCATTCCTGATTCATCATTCCTGATTCCTGATTCATCATTCCTGATTCCTGATTCCTGATTCATCATTCCTCATTCCTGATTCATCAATCCTCATTCCTGATTCATCATTCCTGATTCCTGATTGATCATTCCTCTTTCCTGATTGATCATTCCTCATTCCTGATTCATCATTCCTCATTCCTGATTCATCATTCCTGATTCCTGATTCATCACTCCTGATTTCTGATTCCTGATACCTGATTCATCATTGCTGATTCCTGATTCATCATTGCTGATTCCTGATTCATCATTCATCATTCCTGATTCCTGATTCATCATTCCTGATTCATCATTCATCATTCCTGATTCATCATTGCTGATTCCTGATTCATCATTCATCATTCCTGATTCCTGATTCATCATTACTGATTCCTGATTCATCATTCCTGATTCACCATTCCTGAATCATCATTCCTGATTCCTGTTTCATCATTCCTGATTCCTGATTCATCATTCCTGATTCATGATTCACCATTCCTGATTCCTGATTCGTCATTCCTCTTTCCTGATTCATCATTCCTGATTCCTGATACATCATTCATCATTCCTGATTCATCATTCCTGATTCCTGATTCATCATTCCTGATTCCTGATTCATCACTCCTGATTTCTGATTCCTGATTCCTGATTCATCATTCCTGATTCATAATTCCTGATTCCTGATTCATCATTGCTGATTCGTGATTCATCATTCATCATTCCTAATTCCTGATTCATCATTCCTGATTCATCATTCATCATTCCTGATTCATCATTGCTGATTCCTGATTCATCATTCTGATTCCTGATTCATCATTCCTGATTCATGATTCACCATTCCTGATTCCTGATTCATCATTCCTCTTTCCTGATTCATCATTGCTGATTCCTGATTCATCATTCATCATTCTGATTCATGATTCATCATTCCTGATTCATCATTCATCATTCCTGATTCAGCATTGCTGATTCCTGATTCATCATTCCTGATTCCTGATTCATCATTCTTGATTCATGATTCACCATTCCTGATTCCTGATTCATCATTCCTCTTTCCTGATTCATCATTCCTGATTCCTGATTCATCATTCCTGATTCCTGATTCCTCATTCCTCATTCCTGATTCATCAATCCTCATTCCTGATTCATCATACCTGACTCCTGATTGATCATTCCTCTTTCCTGATTGATCATTCCTGATTCCTGATTGATCATTCCTGATTCCTGATTGATCATTCCTGATTCCTGATTAATCACTCCTGATTCCTGATTCCTGATTCCTGATTCATCATTGCTGATTCCTGATTCATCATTGCTGATTCCTGATTCATCGATTCATCATTCCTGATTCCTGATTCATCATTCCTGATTCATCATTCATCATTCCTGATTCATCATTGCTGATTCCTGATTCATCATTCATCATTCCTGATTCCTGATTCATCATTACTGATTCCTGATTCATCATTCCTGATTCCTCATTCCTGATTCATCATTCCTGATTCCTGTTTCATCATTCCTGATTCCTGATTCATCATGCCTGATTCATGATTCACCATTCCTGATTCCTGATTCGTCATTCCTCTTTCCTGATTCATCATTCCTGATTCCTGATACATCATTCATCATTCCTGATTCATCATTCCTGATTCCTGATTCATCATTCCTGATTCCTGATCATCATTCCTCATTCCTGATTCATCATTCATCATTCCTGATTCATCATTCCTCATTCCTGATTCATCATTCCTGATTCCTGATTGATCATTCCTCATTCCTGATTGATCATTCCTCATTCCTGATTCATCATTCCTGATTCTTGATTCATCATTCCTGATTGCTGATTAATCACTCCTGATTGCTGATTCCTGATTCATCATTCCTGATTCCTGATTCCTGATTCATCATTCATCATTCCTGATTCATCATTCCTGATTTCTGATTCATCATTGCTGATTCCTGATTCATCATTCATCATTCCTGATTCCTGATTCTTCATTCCTGATTCATCATTCATCATTCCTGATTCATCATTCATCATTCCTGATTCATCATTGCTGATTCCTGATTCATCATTCATCATTCCTGATTCCTGATTCATCATTCCTGATTCATCAATCATCATTCCTGATTCATCATTCATCATTCCTGATTCATCATTCCTTATTCCTGATTCATCATTCATCATTCCTGATTCATCATTCCTGATTCCTGATTCATCATTCCTGATTCCTGATTCATCATTCCCGATTCATCATCCTGATTCATCATTCATCATTCCTGATTCATCATTCCTGATTCATGATTCACCATTCCTGATTCCTGATTCGTCATTCCTCTTTCCTGATTCATCATTCCTGATTCCTGATACATCATTCATCATTCTGATTCATCATTCCTGATTCCTGATTCATCATTCCTGATTCCTGATTCATCATTCATCATTCCTGATTCATCATTCCTCATTCCTGATTCATCATTCCTCATTCCTGATTGATCATTCCTCATTCCTGATTGATCATTCCTCATTCCTGATTCATCATTCCTGATTCTTGATTCATCATTCCTGATTCTGATTAATCACTCCTGATTCCTGATTCCTGATTCATCATTCCTGATTCCTCATTCCTGATTCATCATTCATCATTCCTGATTCCTGATTCATCATTCATCATTCCTGATTCCTGATTCATCATTCCTGATTCATCATTCATCATTCCTGATTCATCATTCATCATTCCTGATTCATCATTGCTGATTCCTGATTCATCATTCATCATTCCTGATTCCTGATTCATCATTCCTGATTCATCATTCATCATTCCTGATTCATCATTGCTGATTCCTGATTCATCATTCATCATTCTGATTCCTGATTCATCATTCCTGATTCATCATTCATCATTCCTGATTCATCATTCATCATTCTGATTCATCATTCCTGAGTCATCATTCCTGATTCCTGATTCATCATTCCTGATTCCTGATTCCTGAATCATCATTCCTGATTCATCCATTCCTGATTCATCATTCATCATTCCTGATTCTCATTCCTGATTCATGATTCACCATTCCTGATTCCTGATTCGTCATTCCTCTTTCCTGATTCATCATTCCTGATCCTAATACATCATTCATCATTCCTGATTCATCATTCCTGATTCCTGATTCATCATTCCTGATTCCTGATTCATCATTCCTGATTCATCATTCCTCATTCCTGATTCATCATTCCTGATTCCTGATTGATCATTCCTCATTCCTGATTGATCATTCCTCATTCCTGATTCATCATTCCTGATTCTTGATTCATCATTCTGATTCCTGATTAATCACTCCTGATTCTGATTCCTGATCATCATTCCTGATTCCTCATTCCTGATTCATCATTCATTCATTCCTGATTCATCATTCCTGATTTCTGATTCATCATTGCTGATTCTGATTCATCATTCATCATTCCCTGAATTCCTGATTCATCATTCCTGATTCATCATTCATCATTCCTGATTCGTCATTCATCATTCCTGATTCATCATTCCTGATTCCTGATTCCTGATTCATCATTCCTGATTCATCATTCCTGATTCATCATTCATCATTCCTGATTCCTGATTCATCATTCTGATTCATCATTCCTGATTCATCATTCATCATTGCTGATTCATCTTTCCTGATTCCTGATTCATCATTCATCATTCCTGATTCCTGATTCATCATTCCTGATTCATCATTCATCATTCCTGATTCATCATTCCTGAATCATCATTCCTGATTCCTGATTCATCATTCCTGATTCCTGATTCATCATTCCTGATTTCATCATTCCTAATTCATCATTCCTGATTACTGACTCATCATTCATCATTCCTGATTCATCATTCCTTATTCCTGATTCATCATTCCTGATTCTTGATTCCTGATTCATCATTCCTGATTCATCATTCCTGATTCATCATTCCTGATTCATCATTCATCATACCTGATTGTTCATTCCTTATTCCTGATTCATCATTCCTGATTCCTGATTCATCATTCATCATTCCTGATTCATCATTCATCATTCATCATTCCTGATTCGTCATTCATCTATGAATTTTCTGGAATCTATGAATTTGCTGGCAAGATGGAATCCTCCTGATTCATCATTCCTGATTCCTGATTCATCATTCCTGATTCATCATTCATCATTCCTGATTCATCATTGCTGATTCCTGATTCATCATTCATCATTCCTGATTCCTGATTCATCATTCCTGATTCATCATTCATCATTCCTGATTCATCATTCATCATTCCTGATTCATCATTCCTGATTCATCATTCCTTATTCTGATTCATCATTCATCATTCCTGATTCATCATTCCTGATTCCTGATTCATCATTCCTGATTCCTGATTCCTGATTCATCATTCCTGATTCATCATTCCTGATTCATCATTCGTCATTCCTGATTCATCATTCATCATTCCTGATTCATCATTCCTGATTCATCATTCCTGATTCCTGATTCATCATTCCTGATTCCTGATTCCTGATTCATCATTCTGATTCATCATTCCTGATTCATCATTCATCATTCCTGATTCATCATTCCTGATTCATGATTCACCATTCCTGATTCCTGATTCGTCATTCCTCTTTCCTGATTCATCATTCCTGATTCCTAATACATCATTCATCATTCCTGATTCATCATTCCTGATTCCTGATTCATCATTCCTGATTCCTGATTCATCATTCTGATTCATCATTCCTCATTCCTGATTCATCATTCCTGATTCCTGATTGATCATTCCTCATTCCTGATTGATCATTCCTCATTCCTGATTCATCATTCCTGATTCTTGATTCATCATTCCTGATTCCTGATTAATCACTCCTGATTCCTGATTCCTGATTCATCATTCCTGATTCCTCATTCCTGATTCATCATTCATCATTCCTGATTTATCATTCCTGATTTCTGATTCATCATTGCTGATTCCTGATTCATCATTCATCATTCCTGATTCCTGATTCATCATTCCTGATTCATCATTCATCATTCCTGATTCATCATTCATCATTCTGATTCGTCATTCATCATTCCTGATTCATCATTCCTGATTCCTGATTCCTGATTCATCATTCCTGATTCATCATTCCTGATTCATCATTCATCATTCCTGATTCCTGATTCATCATTCCTGATTCATCATTCCTGATTCATCATTCATCATTGCTGATTCATCATTCCTGATTCCTGATTCATCATTCATCATTCCTGATTCCTGATTCATCATTCCTGATTCATCATTCATCATTCCTGATTCATCATTCCTGAATCATCATCCTGATTCCTGATTCATCATTCCTGATTCCTGATTCATCATTCCTGATTCATCATTCCTGATTCATCATTCTGATTACTGACTCATCATTCATCATTCCTGATTCATCATTCCTTATTCCTGATTCATCATTCCTGATTCTTGATCCTGATTCATCATTCCTGATTCATCATTCCTGATTCATCATTCCTGATTCATCATTCATCATACCTGATTGATCATTCCTTATTCCTGATTCATCATTCCTGATTCCTGATTCATCATTCATCATTCCTGATTCATCATTCATCATTCATCATTCCTGATTCGTCAATTCATCTATGAATTTTCTGGAATCTATGAATTTGCTGGCAAGATGGAATCTCTCCTGTTTCATCATTCTGATTCCTGATTCATCATTCCTGATTCATCATTCATCATTCCTGATTCATCATTGCTGATTCCTGATTCATCATTCATCATTCCTGATTCCTGATTCATCATTCCTGATTCATCATTCATCATTCCTGATTCATCATTCATCATTCCTGATTCATCATTCCTGATTCATCATTCCTTATTCCTGATTCATCATTCATCATTCCTGATTCATCATTCCTGATTCCTGATTCATCATTCCTGATTCCTGATTCCTGATTCATCATTCCTGATTCATCATTCCTGATTCATCATTCATCATTCCTGATTCATCATTCCTGATTCATGATTCACCATTCCTGATTCCTGATTCGTCATTCCTCTTCCTGATTCATCATTCCTGAATCCTGATACATCATTCATCATTCCTGATTCATCATTCCTGATTCCTGATTCATCATTTTACGGCACATTCAACGTTTTTAAGATTAGCTCGCGGTCAGGAATCTATGAATTTGCTGGAAAGATGGAATCTCTCCGTTTGAGAATTTTAATGCACATTCAACGTTTTTAAGATTAGCTCGCGGTCAGGAATCTATGAATTTGCTGAAAGATGGAATCTCTCCGTTTGAGAATTTTGCGGCACATTCAACGTTTTTAAGATTAGCTCGCGGTCAGGAATCTATGAATTTGCTGGAAAGATGGAATCTCTCCGTTTTAGAATTTTAAGGCACATTCAACGTTTTTAAGATTAGCTCGCGGTCAGGAATCTATGAATTTGCTGGAAAGATGGAATCTCTCCGTTTGAGAATTTTACGGCACATTCAACGTTTTTAAGATTAGCTCGCGGTCAGGAATCTATGAATTTGCTGGAAAGATGGAATCTCTCCGTTTGAGAATTTTGCGGCACATTCAACGTTTTTAAGATTAGCTCGCGGTCAGGAATCTATGAATTTGCTGGAAAGATGGAATATCTCCCTTTGAGAATTTTTACGGCACATTCAACGTTTTAAGATTAGCTCGCGGTCAGGAATCTATGAATTTGCTGGAAAGATGGAATCTCTCCGTTTGAGAATTTTGCGGCACATTCAACGTTTTAAGATTAGCTCGCGGTCAGGAATCTATGAATTTGCTGGAAAGATGGAATCTCTCCGTTGAGAATTTTGCGGCACATTCAACGTTTTAAGATTAGCTCGCGGTCAGGAATCTATGAATTTGCTGGAAAGATGGAATCTCTCCGTTTGAGAATTTTGCGGCACATTCAACGTTTTTAAGATTAGCTCGCGGTCAGGAATCTATGAATTTGCTGGAAAGATGGAATCTCTCCGTTTGAGAATTTGCGGCACATTCAACGTTTTTAAGATTAGCTCGCGGTCAGGAATCTATGAATTTGCTGGAAAGATGGAATCTCTCCGTTTGAGAATTTTAAGGCACATTCGACGTTTTTAAGATTAGCTCGCGGTCAGGAATCTATGAATTTGCTGGAAAGATGGAATCTCTCCGTTTGAGAATTTTACGGCACATTCGACGTTTTTAAGATTAGCTCGCGGTCAGGAATCTATGAATTTGCTGGAAAGATGGAATCTCTCCGTTTGAGAATTTGCGGCACATTCGACGTTTTTAAGATTAGCTCGCGGTCAGGAATCTATGAATTTGCTGAAAGAAGGAATCTCTCTTTTTGAGAATTTTACGGCACATTCAACGTTTTTAAGATTAGCTCGCGCTCAGGAATCTATGAATTTGCTGGAAAGATGGAATCTCTCCGTTTGAGAATTTTAAGGCACATTGAACGTTTTTAATTCATCATTCCTGATTCCTGATTCATCATTCATCATTCTGATTCATCATTCCTGATTCCTGATTCCTGATTCATCATTCCTGATTCATCATTCCTGATTCATCATTCGTCATTCCTGATTCATCATTCCTGATTCCTGATTCATCATTCATGATTCCTGATTCATCATTCCTGATTCCTGATTCATCATTCCTGATTCATGATTCACCATTCCTGATTCCTGATTCATCATTCCTCTTTCCTGATTCATCATTCCTGATTCCTGATTCATCATTCCTGATTCCTGATTCATCATTCTCATTCCTGATTCATTAATCCTCATTCCTGATTGATCATTCCTGATTCCTGATTGATCATTCCTCTTTCCTGATTGATCATTCCTCATTCCTGATTCATCATTCCTGATTCCTGATTCATCATTCTGATTCCTGATTCATCACTCCTGATTTCTGATTCCTGATACCTGATTCATCATTGCTGATTCCTGATTCATCATTGCTGATTCCTGATTCATCATTCATCATTCCTGATTCCTGATTCATCATTCCTGATTCGTCATTCATCATTCCTGATTCATCATTGCTGATTCCTGATTCATCATTCATCATTCCTGATTCCTGATTCATCATTACTGATTCCTGATTCATTATTCCTGATTCACCATTCCTGATTCATCATTCCTGATTCCTGTTTCATCATTCCTGATTCCTGATTCATCATTCCTGATTCATGATTCACCATTCCTGATTCCTGATTCGTCATTCCTCTTTCCTGATTCATCATTCCTGATTCCTGATACATCATTCATCATTCCTGATTCATCATTCTGATTCCTGATTCATCATTCCTGATTCCTGATTCATCACTCCTGATTTCTGATTCCTGATTCCTGATTCATCATTCCTGATTCATAATTCCTGATTCCTGATTCATCATTGCTGATTCGTGATTCATCATTCATCATTCCTAATTCCTGATTCATCATTCCTGATTCATCATTCATCATTCCTGATTCATCATTGCTGATTCCTGATTCATCATTCCTGATTCCTGATTCATCATTCCTGATTCATGATTCACCATTCCTGATTCCTGATTCATCATTCCTCTTTCCTGATTCATCATTCCTGATTCCTGATTCATCATTCATCATTCCTGATTCATGATTCATCATTCCTGATTCATCATTCATCATTCCTGATTCATCATTGCTGATTCCTGATTCATCATTCCTGATTCCTGATTCATCATTCTTGATTCATGATTCACCATTCCTGATTCCTGATTCATCATTCCTCTTTCCTGATTCATCATTCC